>JAUZND010003511.1:0-12218 GCA_034780555.1 Coelogynopora nodosa
TTGTAAATATTGTAAATATTGTAAATATTGTAAATATTGTAAATATTGTAAATATTGTAAATATTGTAAATATTGTAGTATATATACCTATATATATATATATATTAATTATATGGAAATTGCTGTATGAAATTACCCTATATTAGAGTTCCATCAACTATACAATTTCATACATAATTAACGGTTAAAAATATATAATTTTATTTACTATTTTTATTAGGCCCATATACTTAAAAATAGAAGTTAAAAAGTATATCAATTTGATGTGAGATTTTAATTAATTCTATAAAATATCGAAATAAAAATGAAGTTAGGGCAACATGTAGTCAGTGCATGGGACATTTATTGTTATTGGCGCTATTTTTATCATATATAATATTTTCATATTATTAAATAAATCCAGAACATTTTTTCTGCTTACGTTTGCTCTGCCGACATTTATTCCCATTTGAGAAAACACACGAAAATTATCATCCCATATAACGTAAAAACTATAATATAATTGTGCAAATTTTCAAATTAAAATATGAAGTGTATTACTCATGTTACCAAAAAATGGATTAACTAAAATTGTCACGATTCGTATTTTTATTTACAGTTTAAAAAGTTTTTTAAAAATTTGAAAAGTCTAGTGATAACATTGCTTCTTTTATAAGAAATAATATAGTGAGCATAATGGTGCATTAAATATATAATTCATTAAAAAATATTATTTAGCTATTCTAAAAAAAAAATAAGGTAAAAAAATTGCGCAATAACACTATATATATTTATATATACACTGATGCAATGTCTGCGTAATATATGCTGGACATATATAGCTGTTCGTTATCCGTTATATAATTTCACTCATTGGATTCAAGAGATACAAATTCAGCATTTCATTTCTTTGTCGCCAATATTATTAGGCTGTGTCAATAGTGTGCGCAAGCCAATTGTTAAAATTATATTTAAAAAGGGGAATTAAATTTCAGATTCTATTTAATGATATAAAATACATTATACATTTTCGTGGTTACGGGTACATATAGTTATATAGCTAATTACAAATATATTTTTATATGATTTTTGTGACAGATAAGTAATTTAAACTGCACTTGTATTATATATAGTTAATTAAATTTTTATATTGATAATATAGGTTATTATTTATAACAAACAGTAGTTAGGAATTTAATGCAAAAAATACACATGAATAGTGTATAATATATAATATGTATTTAACAAAATATTATAATTGGTATATCAGATGCACATATAGATTTTTTTATACTTAATTGTATATAATATAAAAACTTAAAATAAAGCCTGCCTACATTATTAAAATAACTTTTAAAATGTTTAACTTTTTAAATTTCGAAATTTGTTGATTTTATCAATAAAACAATTGTGTACCTACAATTGAAAATATAAAAAGAAACAGATAATAAATTATATATTCTGTTATAGTACTTAATATTACTATACATTTCATTTGGAAAAAATGAATACAATGTAGCCTATATGCATGTTTAAATATGAAAGGATTAAATTACTTTTTTATTGTTAACATATAAACATATATGTTTTCTATTAATATAATATGCCGCGCTCATGGTAAATGTTTAAACTTTTGATATGATTTATAGTTTTAATGTACTAAAATAAGTTTTAGCAAACTAACAAACTGTGCATATATATATGAAACATTGCGCTTATATCTGCGCATTATCCAATTCTATCTTAATAAGATAGGTATGCCTTTGTGGAAAACTTATGGAAATTGTACTGTGATTGTTTGCCTAGCCTCTCATACTCACTTATCCCAATCAGAGTGACGCAAAAGCACACATAACTGTCGAAGTTAGCGTGTAATATTATGGTGAATGAACACCAATTCAGACGTAATGTTGATATTGCATGCCCGTTTTTAAAAAAACGATGTATATATAACGTATATACTCGCCTATAGGATTAAATGCTGATAAAATCTCTAAACATATAACTAAAAATATTATGCTTTGAAAATTGCTATTGACAACTATTCAAGGAGTAAACGATTATATTTAACAACAAAATCATTAATAATTGACCGAATCTATAGAGACGTTATTTCACAATGTAAGTACGCATTATTAAATAAGTTTATGAGAGAAGATTCAATGTGTTTGACTTTTATGAGAGGAAACGTTTGGAAACGAAGGATAATTAGGCAGACATTACTGAGTGATCCCGATATATATAAACAATTGATATTTTTGCCCGGTCATTTACAATTTTATTTGTGCTATATATTATATATCCAGTAAGATTTCAAATCCTTATTTTGAGCATAAAATAATGTCCGAGATAAACTATAAAAGCACATTAAATATATCCATTATATACAAATATCCTATAATTACTCTTTGCAAAAATGTGTAGGCCTATTATAAAGTTATTAATACATTTTGTTTATAGTATTATTATCAGAAGTGCTGTAAATTTGTAGATTTTTAAATATTAATTTTTATATAGATGATCACAATTTATTAAATGATAATTGATTTTATATAATTATAAATATAAGTATTGGAAATGTTATTTTAAGTGAAAAGAACGAAAGAAAATTAATCCAATGAAAAAATATATCAATATAGTGATTTTCACTATAGAAAATATATTATTGCAAAGGTTTATTAATATAATTTTAAAATAATAGTAAATAAAAGTTGCCTTTCTAATAATTACGTAAATCATTGAAATACACTAAATGTTAAAAAAATTATATTTTATTTAAATATAAATAGTATCATATTTATATCATCTATATATGACTCATTTAACCATTTCATGGATCAACTCTTTTCAAGCATCTACAAATATATGGTATTATTGAAGTCGTTCAAACTAACAACAAACGAGGTGTTCTCTCTTGTCTCTTGACCCTTCTCTCTTGTCCAGTCAAACCAACTGCTAAATGAACCATGAGGAAAGTTATTCTGTGTAATTCACTGAGGTGTTAATCAATGTTTGTGGCTTTTATATTATTGCACATTTCAGTGTTTAATGTTATTATTTTAGTATTTTTATTTAAATAAACCTACAACTTAAATTAATCGTCTGTTATGGTTGCTATATAGTTGTTTTTACTGTTTTTAGTTGGATCCAGTTTGCGTCATTTTTGCTCTGGGGCATTTTATTATTGCTAGGCTGTTTTTTTTTAATAACGTTAAATTAATGAAAACTATCCTAATCCTAAAATGATAAAATTAATTTAATTCAAATAATTAAAGTGTTTCTAGGGTATATATATGGCTGTATTTAATTATTTAGATCTATTATTAATGATAAATTGTAGCTTTGTATATTATTTATAATATGAGTATATAAAATTATAAATAAACAAATTATGAATAACAATACAAACAATTAATTAAAATTTGTTTAATAGTAAGCTTAAAAAATCGCCTATAAGATTATTAGTTCAAACTAAACTTTTATTTCCATGTAATAAAATTGCATAGTATTTATTCTTCATTTCATTATTAAATATTGTTCTAAATATCAGTTCTAACAAAATACAATTTCTTACAATTTTGAAATCAAAGATTTTATTTCATAATTTATAATGATCGGACATTTTTTCATTCTTGTCATCTGGTTCCAAGCGACAACTTCGTGTTATAGTTATATATACTTTCAATTAGTATAAAACAATTCCCTACCGAATATAAAGAATCAACATTTTAAAATATATCCAATAGAATTCTGAGTTCTAATTTATTTGAACTAATAACTAATATAATATATAATAATATAATATTAACTAATAACTAACTATAACTAATAATTATTAGTTATACACTTCACCGAGCACGAATTTTTTAATTACCTTGTTAATATAGGACTATACAGAAATGGGTAGAAAAACAGTGGGGCGTATAGCCAAAAATACGCAAGTACGCATTTGCGTACCAAAAATGTTATATTTTTCGTGCTAAATATTTTTGATTTTGAGTATTTCAATCATTTTGCGTATTTGGAATAACGAATAATGTATAACGTATTGTGAATAACGATAAGTGAATAACGTACTACAATTTTAGGTCTAGCTACGCCCATGAACACAAAGATATAACTTATAAATCCGAATTTAAAATCAATTTAGATTTAATACTTTTATTGAAATGATAAAAATATATTGCCTTTTAATTAGAATCCAAACATTATTAAATAATAAATATTTAATAATATTATAATTAATTAAAAATATATATTATGTACTATTATAATTGTACTAATTGTAAATGTACTATTATATGATTTAAAAAGAAATATTGTAGCATTATTTGAAACAAGTCAATTCTTATATTTTAAATTGTTAGGTTATTTAATATATATATATCAATGGATCTGTTTCAATCATTCCCTTGATATATTAAATGAAATTGTTTTGATATTAAAAAGATATAAAAAATAGCTGTTCAGTCTTATAATAAATGTCTTTTATAAAAGTTTTTTTCCACAAATATTTTTATAATAGGCTATGTATAAATAAGTTATATTTTTTTAGTTTATTTCCTTTTCTAAAATAAGTATATTACTCTATAATGAAATTCTAAAATAGATAAAGTAGTAAATACCATCATTTTTAATTAATGTTTAACTAATTTAAAATACAATCTTTTTTCATTTGAAATAGATAATATCCTTCAAGAAAGGCAACAACATAAAGACAATTTAAAAAATGATTTAATGACAATGTTTGTACATAAATTATTTTTACATACATAATACGCTCTATTAAATTTAATAAACAATATAATACTACTATAAATATGGAGTATTACTAAGAGTAGTATATTGCAATATTGTACTAAAATTACCATATTTGTTTTAAACTGAATATAGTATGCAAGGTAAGCAGTGAAGAGTTCTAAATTGAAATAAAAATATACCACTGAACATGAATTTTTAATTTAATATATAGTATTACTTGTATTATATTATTTTACACTGGGTTAATATATTAAAGTATTAAAAAAAATTATTTTACATATTTTTGACAAATATAATTTAAACATCAAAAATCCTAAAAAAACCATCCATAGACGTACTTGCTACTTTTACCTTAGGCCCCTAATCTATATAAGTCACAATCATCATCCCGAGCGGCCACGGCTTCCCCAGGTCCCCCCCCGGATTATATTTAATAATTTAATTCTTATTATTTAATAATTTACTTCTTATTATTTAATAATTTACTTCTTATTATTTAATAATTTACTTCTTATTATTTAATAATTTATTTGTTATTTGTTATGATCGTATTATAAGCTTATTATTGTTATTATACTTCATAAATAGTCGATCTTGTTAAATTTAATCATAATATGATGACTCCATATTTTATTTTTTTGTGCTGATTGTGTAATTATAAATAGATTATTGAACATATTAATAAATTTAATAAGTGATTATAAAATTGAAATCAAGTTGCTTTAATAAAGTGTTTTTATACGCATTTATTACTTTAACATTATTTGTAATACATACAAACATTTATAATATTGAAAAATAAATAATTATTCTATAAAATCCTATAAAATATATATTTTAATTTTATGTAATCTTATAATTGAAACTTAAATCATGAATTTTAAAATATTTTTTTCATAAAGTTTAAAATTAAAAAACATTACTTAAAATTGCACAAACGTTCAATTTATATCAAATTAAATTATTTATAACAGCTTAAACTTTTGTACTACACTGGACACATACCATACTTGATTATTTTATATTATAAATAAAACCGTTAAGTTCCTCCAGCGCTGTAATTTTATTGTCTTTATTATTTAAATTTTTGAATTAGTTCAGTACATAGTTAACGATATTTTTAATAATTTAGGATAATGTTAAATTTTAATACAAAATTAAACAAAATTAAAGTAGAAAATTGTCCGAAAGCAAAAGTATAGGCATCATTTATTAAGTTTTAAATATATTGATGTCCAGCACATGTTTATATAATTAATAATAAAGAAATCTTAATAATGGGAATTTAATTTTGCATCATTATGATGTTGATCGTTAGACCGTTAGAAGTCCTTTCATGAATCGATCCCGACTGCTTTTCATCGATTGGGGCTGTTCTCATAAGAGCGCTGCGGGGTTTGAGTACTCTCCTTTTTGATATTCTCTATCCATTGAATTCTAGGTCGTTACGTCTTCGTTTCCACTCGTAAATCCCGGCATGACTATCATCCCTGCTTGCCACATGACCAAAATAAATGAGTTGAGATTTTGTAATTTGGACTATTAGAAGACTATTTGGGTTCCCTATTTATTTAATATACTTACATTTGTTCGTCTTATACCATCTCAATAATGTCTATAATTCAAACGTTTCTATTATATTTTTTCTCTCGCCTTCATAGCCCAAATTTCTACGTCATATCTAACTATTACTACATGACAAGTGTCTATACTTCACTTATTACGTCTGCTTTAACAGTCCTTTGTCTTTCCAAATCTTACCGAGAGTATCTACTTGTGACCGTTTGATGTATAATTCTTTTGTCTGTTTCTATGCGGCAATCCCCTTCTGTTTTTATATAAATTACACTTTGGCTACTCTTTTTCCGTCCACTGGTAGATCTATGTAATTTCCATGATTTCCTATATTACCATAATTTTCGTATTTTTTACATTCAGATAAAGTGACAATTTTTCCCTTGATCTTTATACTCTGTTAAAGATATTTTGTGTCTCTCTGTCGATTCTGTCACTTATAGTGTGTCATTATCCACGTTTCTCAGATCCTTTATTCGTTAACTTCCGATGGAAATTAACCCATTCGTTTCCTGGTTATCGTATAGAGACTTCAACAGCAGATAGATATGATCTGGAAGTCCCATTTGGTTAAGTGCGGATCACTTCACAGACTTTTGTGGTCAACTCAGTCAAAGGTCTTCGCAAATAATCAATAAAAACCAAAACCAATTTTTACTTATATTTAACATCTTATTATCTGTGATCTGGTACATATTAGCTATGATGGTTTCTTGTTCCTTGTCCACATCTATAGCCAGCTTATTATTTATTTGGAAATTCTCTCTGAAGATGTTTCTGCAGTCTCTCCGCGATTATACACAGTTCCACACTTCTTCTGTATATTTTTATTTTTCTTCTTCTTCTGTTTTTTGTTCTACTATTCAAAACGGTTCGCTATCTCGAACGAGACACTACCATCTTTATTGCTCTAAGGACGCATTTTAGATGAAGAAATTAAAACTATATTAAAGTTTAGCTTCACTATGATATTAGTCTCTATAAATAAGAAAACGTTTGGAAATGCAAAATAGTAATGCTATTAAGAAAAATAGGAAGATAGCACTTGCTGCATGTAATTTAATCATTGTATGATTAGGACACAAGTCGAAATATTAGAATACACCTTTTACCTGCAGCAAGTGCTATCTTCCTATTTTTCTTATTTTAATAATGCTGCCAAGGGAAGCCCAAACATTAATCAGTATGAACATAGTATGAACATGTAAAGAAAACAATCTGTATATTTTCTCATTTATGTAATATGTTAAACATACTGCATATTTTGTAATTTATTGTATTATCTATTCTTTTTATGTTATTTCAGTGTCAGATTTCTCCAGATTTTAGTGTTTTTCACCAAATGTCTCTACTCACCCTATTTATATAATACATATTACTTCCTCTTAGTATTTACATGTGAATTTTAATATGTAATAGTCAATCATTGGTTCGTAATAATTTATTTAATTTTAAACAATTGATTTATTTTTTTTTATTTTAAATTTATATTTATTCTTTTTGTTGTCAAGTTTTAATCTTGATTTTTCTATTTAATTGTTTCAATAAATTTAATATTTAGTTTTAGAGTGATTGATTTATTAGAAGTACTTGATCCCAACATATATTTTATGACCTGAATGAATAAGCGATCAATCTCCTTGAAATTTATTTTCTTTCTTAATTTATGTTAATTTTTTTTTTCAGATAAATTATTTATTTATTGATTTTGTTTAAATTTAAACTAATCAGAAGTTGTATTTAAAAATGTATATGTAAACACATTACACGATAAAAAGTAATTTATGTACTTCACAAAGATCCATAATTGTGTACATAGATCTAAAATGATATATAATATAATTTCTGCTAAGTTTCAGTAAACTCGATTAATCAGAGATAAAAAATATTTAGATCTTTTTACGTGGTCTGGACTAGTCCCGAAGCAGCTATTGTCTGGCCAGATCATATCGTGAACCAAAATGGCATTGTCTGCTACCTAAATAATTCCAAAACTTACAGATATCTACTGGCTCATAATTTATTTGACTAACAATTTCATTTGGTGCCAAAATAATTTTTCCTTTTTGGGATTTCTAAGTGTCGCCCCCACGACGTCATCAAATGGTCTTAGAACTATGTCCAATAACAGAATAACCTCACCATCAAAGAATCAATAATAAAAAATCAAAAAATTCAAAAAAGTTTAATCATTATTTCGTTTGAAGACAAGGTATTTGTGGATCAAATTTTTAAACAAATCAGTCACTAGGTAAGGATAGTTTAAAGCGCCAAATAAAATCACAAGTACTGCGATGAGTTAATACAAGAGAAAAAAAGGTGTTAAATAATTAAATTAAATAATCTACACACATTAACCCAAACTTAATTTCATTGCAACACAGAAGTAGAATTAAATAGTTTTTTAATTACTGAAACCTTCTTACGCCATGACAGAAGCAAATTCACCTAAATGACACCCTTTTTTGTTCATCTTTGAACTGAGTTCCAACTATAATAAATATTATAATTCAGCCAGCACGCGACGTATTTCCCGCTTACATCAAGGCACTACTCATGACAACAAACCAAAAAGTATAATCCCATTACATCAGTGAAGCAACCAATGGCAGTCGGCCAAAATGTTCCCCAATCAATAAGACATTTAATTGCAGAAAACTTTCGCCATAGGCATATATTCCAAGCGACAATTTAGGAAATCCCAGGTTTTGGATCCCACAGTCAATGTTGGTGTCGTTTGTTCCATCTTCTTGTATTCGTGCTCCATACTGTTCGCCGATAACGAAATACTACTCTATTTATCAGAGTGTGAAGGCGCCTATCACTGGACTAAGACTTTGTTTATAGACTTTTGGCAGCTCGTCTAACCACTTCTGTGTTGATCACAACAGCCAGTGGGTGACATGGCGAATAACGAGACGGTTACTTCGGCTTCGGCGCACGGCTCCAACTCCTCGGATCGTAGCGGACGCTTTCGATTTTCGTTCCGGCAGAAGAAGAAGAAGGAAGAAAAAAAGAGCGAATGCGAGAGCGAAAAGTTTCCCAAATATTTGAGGTAAAAACGCCTTAAATTATTAAATTAAGCTAAAAAGAATTGCCTATATTATCTGAAATATTATTTGAAATAATCATTGAATATTATTTGTTGACTAGATATTTACTATTTTAACTAATTGGCTGTAAATAGTATGCTAATGCATGGAATAGAGGCAAGCAGTGATTGACAATTGAATAATTACGATTACTGATTACCCCTCCGATTACTGATGAAGGTAAAAATACCCAAAATACTTCTTCAGATAGGGCAACCCGCGTCTGTAAAAATAAATTATCTTCTAGTCCTTCTAGTTTTGAAATAAATACATATTTAGAAACATATTTCAAAACTTTTAACGTGAATCTAAATAATATTTTTTGGAGGATATACACATTTGTAATTTGGCCTTTGTTACGTTTTAAAACGTGTTAAGTATTAAGTGGACCAGAGAAATGTAAGATACATGGTATTAGGCAGTCTTAGTAGATTGATGAAATTTGATAGTTAAAAGGTTACACGATTTGGAAACTTGTTATTTAGATGCCATCACATTTCAACAACAAAAATGTACATCTAAATATGTTGACGCCTTTTGAATAAAGCCCATCGTTAAATATTTAAAGAATTAACTGAATTAGCCATTTTGGAAACCGGTTAAAATGCTCTGATGCAGATACAGTGAAATAATGCAGTGTGGAATGGCGCTCGCAAGTGATTGATTGATTGATATGTCTCGAAATTAATTTATTGCGTAACTAGATTTCAAAGTAATATGTTGTTAGGCAGAACATTTGTCATGTGAATTACAATCCCCGGCTTTCTACGCACTCTCACATATCAAAAGTTTCATCAATTAATTATCATCTATCCTGGAGATACTTGTTTTTTTTCAAATTTTGGAACAAAATATCTATCGATTTTAGACAATTTGTTTTACAAATATTGTGATCAGCTGAATACACAGATCTTGTAAGATAGCACTCTAGACTTATGTGATATGCCGCAGTTAGAAAACCACATTTTCCCGTGGAAATAATTGCAAGAGATAGACCACTTTTTTCAAAACGTCAAAATGAGCAATCAAATTACCGGCAAAATAAAAAAAGAGAGCCTTCTTTACAATGCTTGTCATATATTCTAAGTGCAAAACTCTGTGAATACCTCCAATCAAAACCACACAAAACACTCGCCATGCTTCTGTATTACAACTCAAAGCGAAAAATAAAATAAAAATCTAATTCCAACTTTTACTGAAACGAGCTTAACGTAAGATTTGTGCGAAACTGCCCCGTTTCCCTGTTTGCTTAAAGCAACTGGGGCGTCGTGACCTGTGTACGCTCTGTTTAGTGGCGGCCAGTGGGTATAGATGTCGTCTTGGCGTTTGCCTTCGAATAAGTCAATATCTGTCGGGGGGTGGTGTTTGCTTGGGCAGTGACAAATGTAGAAAATCGGCAAAAATATGCAAATTCCCTCTTTTAAAAAAAAATTGGCACAAAAGGTTTGGTGTCTTGGTTGTTTACTAAGAAGTACGAGTTTTACATTTAGCTCAAGAAAATTTTTTTTTTCTAATAGTTAGTTTGACTGTCTTGAAATTGATCACACTGTAAACATAAAGAAAATTTTAAACGTTCAATAAAAGCATACAAATGATTTGGTGTTTTGATCGATTTACGATAAAATCAAAGAAATTCATGCTGATCTCTGCTTATATTTAATAAATACATTTTCATCATAAATTCTATTTATCAAAAAAATATACTATACTAAAAGGCTATTTAATAAAACTTTATGAAATGTTTCATATATAATTAACATGCTTCAAATAATCCTGGAATAGTTGTTGTACTTTCTTGGCTGTGGAATGTTTAATTCATATCTCAGACGAGTTTTGTCTCTATGCAAGCTAAATCGTATCCGATAAGAAAACTGTTTTAAATTAAAATTACTTAAATCAATTAAAGTATAACAAAAATTGCGCGGTGTGCATGCATTGTGTATAAAAACTGTTTTTTGCAATGGTAGTACGACACAACCAAGATTTATAGAAACAAAAAATACCCCACCCACCAATTTTTTATTACAATATATATATAGTATATTTCGATCAAAGTTATTTATTATGTACTACAACGAATAGTATATTAAAATTCACGCTTTTAAAATTATCTGGCAAATAATTGGACATATGGTACGAATGAACACTGAAATATTTTAACATTTGTAATTTACACCGTTAAAGGTTGGGAATAATAATTTACGCAGTAATTTACTTGGTTAACATACAATACAATAACATTAAATTATTCATGTATCGTAGAGTTCATAGATATATCTTTTACTATACGACTAATGGTATAATATGATGACCATTTATTTATGATAAACCAACAAAAAAAAATTTGAGGCAAAGTTTTATCAATTAATTATCAATTTCAACTTGTATGAAAAATGTTTATGATAGTTTCTATACAAAAAATCTGATAAAAACGTTAACAAAGTAATTCACTGTTGGCCTCATTCGTATTAAATTCTCCAATTGAAGTCCTTTTATTATTATACTTTGTTTCCTGCCCATCAAATTTTTTCAGGGGGGTGGGGTGAATTTCAATTTGAACACCCCATTCCCAATTCCCTCTCCCTCTTTTCCCTCACTATCCATTTTATTCAATACCTCCCCCTATAGCCTAATCTTTTCTCTTTCTGTTCCCCCTCCCACTTCTTTTTCTCTTTGTTCTCCCCCTCCCCTTTCTAATTTTCTTTTCTTCGGCAGAGGAGCCTTTGGGCAGGCCCCCGAGTAAAAAAAACATACGAAACTTACTAAGCACCAAACTAAGCACTTAGTTGGAAATGTCAAGTGCTAACTAGC
>JAUZND010003512.1:0-12217 GCA_034780555.1 Coelogynopora nodosa
AGAATGTACGCTATATAATGTACGCTAGTACATTCTACAGTTAGAATTTACATCAATCTATAGTACAAAGTACTATATAGACAGTTAAATATATAGGAAAGATTGTCAACTGGCTATCTAGGTGTTTAGTAATATTTTAAATCTATGTTATTTCGTATATGAAATGTTTTTCATAATAATATTTTATGTAAAAATTGTTATACGCAACTCATTTGTTTTTATTCAATAATTTAGGTTCTATTTTTGGTTAATTTACTGTTGTATTTTATAATTCTCGATTTTATTTACATAATATAATGTGGGCACGCATGATAAATCCAGATTACTATAGTTAATGACACAACATTTTTACTAGAAAACGTCATTAAAAGGTCGGTATCTAATAAGGTAGTGGGTTAAATCTCCTTGACTACCACTGTTCTCTCCTGACTCCCCGGATGCAGCGGCCCTGGAGGAGGTGAAGGCGGGACTGGTGTCCAGCGATGGTAAGACGTCGGTCCCTCTCCAGTCGGTGGATGTTCGGGCACGACTGCTCGATCTTGTCTCTCAGGTTCGTGTCTCATCATTCCTCAGCCATCCTCAACATAGACCTGAGTCATGTGGGAATCACAGGACGAGCGTTGGAGAAAATATGTGCAGTTTAGAAATGTACCTGGAAATCTGGAAATTCTATGATAAGAATTAAGATATTGTGTAACAAGACTAATATTAATGTTTTGTTAAATAACATATAGGTAAAAGCCCTGAGCTGTTAAATTGTGAAGATATTAGCAATAAATCAATATTTTCGAAAATCGATTCATTCATGCAAAAATACCATACTTCAGATAGATGAATACAATACCGCGCGCTGAGCGAAAATCAAGCAATTACATTATGATGTGTAAAAAATCATTAGAAACAGCATATAGTCTTGAGACATTGCGAGAATATAGGGTGTTAGCGATAAACGGGTATAAACGAATAATACAATAAGATAATTTAGAAAGACTGCAACCGATATTGCTTGGTTTACACACATCAATTTTTAGGGGGAAATAATAATAAAAATAAAAATGTAACATTTGACGGGATCTTTCAGACGCGACTAGTTTAGTTGTTCTGAGACTCGTACTTCCGATTTCGTGTTAGTATACAAAGGGATGCCATCTTTTTATAGGTAGCCTATAGCACTACCATTCTATCATGATAGTTAAACATTTTCTGCGAAAGTAATTTTCTAAACATCCTATGATACTTGTGTATTACAGTGATGCAAACGGTATATGTGTACTTATTAATCCCAAGAGATCTGTTCGGTTACACATGCACGGTACATCCTATACATAACTCTAATGTACCTATCATGGTTCTTTTATAGTATGGTTTGTCCTGATATTCTTGAGTTTTGACAATTAAAATCACAACGATTTTGTATTGACTTTTATATTTTAAGCTCTAATATCTCTATAATATCTTATACATTGATTAAAAGAACAATATTTCCTAATTTTTTGATTTAAATTATATCATCTAACAGAGCGGATTGCCTATTAATAAAAAAAGGTTTTAGCAAATAATATGAGTTTTGAAACATTTTATTCGCTAAAAATCACTTGTCCACCACAAAAATCAGACAAAACTGGAAAGAATAAATTTTGCCTTATATAATTTATTTTGCATACAAATATTTTCAATCAAATTATAGTGGATTTTGATTTTGTACAAGTATAGATTTTAGTAACTTACTTTTAACATTATAAAAATTGTTATCTTCAAATATTACACAACATTGGTCTAATCAATTCATAAAATTCATAAATAATTCATAAACATACTTTTGTTAGCATACTATTAATATAGAGATCTTTCTAATGCTTCATAGTACTATCGATTAGTATATAAGTTTTCATATTTTCTAAAGTTCACTTAACCCACCTATCCACCAATGCTAAATATATATTAAACTATTACTACATCACATCCAATCAAGTAAATGCATGTCAGTAGGCTACCAGGTAAAGTATATAATACGGAATAAACTATGTAGCCTATGCATCTTTGCATCTACATATTAGGGTATTTACCCTCATAAACATTGATTGCGTCAAACTAAGAAAATAGATAATTGATTTGGATGAGTACTTTTCAAGCACACCTATTTAATTGAATTTAATAATCTAATACTGAGTGATACTAATAATTAGATTGAAAATAATGACCATAGAGTAAGAAATATATAGATATTGGACTATTATTGATTTCATAGTGAATTTCAATGATAAATACATTGCGTCATAAATTTCCGTCAATAGAAAATCATCATATTTTAATAAATTTAATGTAAATAGATAACAAAATAGTAGCGTGGAATATTTTTTGTTAAATTGACTATAAGAGTTATATATATTCATACCATTTTAACATGCGTAAGTTGTATATAAAATATAATTTATTGGCTGTAGATCTAAAACTGTAATAATAAATAATAATAAAGTAATAATAAATATCATTGCCACTATATCAAAAAAAGTCATTGATATTTTTAAAAGAAAAAGGTTGGATTTACATTTTTAAACATGTAAAATGCATTATATATATATATATATATATATTTATTTATTAATATAAAGATTTATCTTTGTCTCCAGTTAATAAATTTTGTAATTTTGCGATATTATTTTTATCATGAACACGTTCTTCAATATTGATTTATTCAGTATTGTCATCCGTAATTGGTACTAAAAACAATTATCCGCAGAAATTTCTTTTTGCTTCTGAGTTGTATATATCTTGTATTGTGTTGTCTATGGTGAATCTATTCCCCATCCATTCGCTCGATGGTGAAAACCAACATGGTATATTTTTTTTGTTTGTACTTAGTACAGTAGCACTGTTTTAAAATATAATAATATTAACTAGTATGAACAGATAGCTATCTCGCAGTATCATATAATAAAAGTAAATGAATATATTATAGTGAAATGCCAGTGTTGTTAGAAGATTTGAAGAAGAGAAATGTTTAATGTTTATTAAGTTAAATGACCCATATATTTCGAGGTAAAACCTGCTCATCAAAGGTCAAATACTAAATGAATAAATATGTATACAGGTATATAATTAAGACCATGTACAGCTGGAGTACAGATCACTATTTGTGAGATTACGTGATAAGGTAAATGAAATAATCAATAAAAGCGGCTCTTGCGTGCGTAATATAACAACATAGACTAGTGTGTATAACAAATATAATACCAATGTACATATTAAAAGTACACGGAAAATTAATACTTAAAAATAGGTAAAAATATATTTTTTATTCATTTTATGTTTTACCTTCGATGAGGAGGTTTTACCTTGAAAAATATAAGGTTCATTTAATTTAGTTTTCTCTTCTAATTTAAAAAAAAATTAGAATGCTGACCGGCTTTTTACTTTATATTCATAATTATATAAATTATAAACACTCAAATCAATGTGAAGGAAAAAAGTGAAATAGCGGAAAATGTAATGCATGAACTGTAGCTGCTATTCTAACATGTTAAATGTCAATTTCATCTCATTTTACAATTGAGGTAGTAAATGCAATTGATACAAACGTAATACGTTAGTATTCTTTTTTCTGTAAATAGACATACTTATCAATAACTAAAGTCAAAACTGTTAATGTGATAATATTATTGATTATATTAATTTGTTATAAATGGTCTAATAGAAGGTGAAAATAAAAATTATTTGAGAATTCTACTTGCAATCTGATCTTACTTGTGAACTCACATGGCTATCGATCATATAAAACAATTTAGTTGAAATAGAAATTCGGATAAAAATAAAGTTGAATCTAATTTAGTTTACCATTTTGTCGATAACCATAATGATGATAACTATTACTCGATAAGCGTAATTTCGAGAGCGTCATCAAGAGCAGAAATTAAAAGAATATTTTTTAAATAAATAAATACACCTACTAAATGGGATCTTTACTTTAATCGTGAACTGCTCGCTTCCTTTTTCTTTTAAAATCACTGCAATGATTAACTAATTTGATTTTATTGTTTATATTGAAATAGTCTATTGTTTATATGTACATAATCTAGGTAGTTTCTATTTCCATATCTGTTCAAATGTTTATTATAAAACCTTATTATAAGTGGAAATTTAATACTTTCAATTTATTACAATACATGTAATAGATATCATTTATCGTTCAGTATACCAAGTATATTTCACAATCGCAATACCCTTATGCCATCAGAGAAACATCTTTGATAATGTTTCCAAAAAACACCTTAAAATATCCGTTTTTGTCTGTGACATTCTGGTTTTTACTAAACATGCCACCTCCGGGGGGATCAAAATATCCATTAAAAAAAATCGCCTCTATATATTCCCATCGAACAGCCATTGCATGTAGTGTACTCCCCCGATGCAGGTGACCGTGGTCCAGTGCTACCACAACCCCAGTGAGCAGTCGATCGAGGCCAAGTACGTCTTCCCTCTGG
Source organism: Coelogynopora nodosa (assembly GCA_034780555.1). NCBI lineage: Eukaryota > Metazoa > Platyhelminthes > Proseriata > Coelogynoporidae > Coelogynopora > Coelogynopora nodosa. Next base: position 4,482 of record JAUZND010003512.1, read on the forward strand.
ACGAGATGGCGGCCGTCTGCGGCTTCGAGGTCTTCATCAACGACAAACACGTGGTCGGGGTGGTCAAGGAGAAGGAGGAGGCTCATCGGGTCTACCGAGAGGCGGTTGCCAAGGGTCACGGGGCCTACCTCATGGACCAGGACAAGGAGACGCCGGTGGGTGTCCTCCCCTTGTTAGCTCAGTCGTGTCATTGACTTTATTATTCTTGTGTGATGGAGGTTCATTTACATTGTTTTGTAATATGACATTTGTTAACAGAGTGTGTATTATTTATATTTAAAAGAGTGTATCAAAATATAACCATACGAAATGGTAATTGATCACTTTCTATTCCATTCCTAAACACCACAACAAAACAAATCAAAATAAAATTTTAAAATTGTACCAGACTCACCTGTCGACAAATGTCTCGTATCTATTTGATCCGATGTCCTACACCCTCCTTACATTTTCTACAACATGATAAGGGCATGACAATTGATTCATTTAAGTCCAGCAGATCTCTAATAACCTATGTGATCAGTTTGCACTTTTACAGTAGTGGATATTTGTTAAAAAATGACAAATACCATATATATATATATTTACTCCAATATACGCCCTGATGGTTTACTTAAATGAAAAGTGATTATTAGCGACTGGCATTGGTTTTTTTAATTGTACATATTATGAGTATTATTAATAAAAAGTTTATTGTTTTCATATAAAAAAATAATTGTACAGAAAAGGGAACCACAGACTCTTTCGAAATCTAGCTGGTTACCATATAGTTAAAGTATATTTAAGACAAACATTACAGTTTGCATTATATAATAGATTAATGTTCCTAATATGAAGCATAATTATTTATATAAAGTTCTTTCGTACATATAAATTATTCTATATAATAGTGTAATAGTACATTTTTTAATAATGCTTAGATTTTGAAGTAGGATTCGGAAAGCATAACAAAGAAATAAATTAATATAATATATAAACATAGTTAAATGAACATTTATTAATCTACTTTTTAGAAACTACGTTTAGAAAAAACTACTGATCTTTTAACATTTTATTGGATTCCTTGTCCCCTAAAACACACACATTGACACCAATTTTGTTATTATAGTGATAATAGAATAAATATTATGAAACCTAATATATATTGTCGGCGGTCATTTTTGTATTATCAACAATTAATATGGCAAATCAATACGTAACATGTGTTTGGGCTAAGTTAATTTCAATTACCTTAAAGTAATTCCATAGCAAAGAGGACCTTTGTATCATTGCTTGATGTCAAAATTATACTTTTTTTTGCATTTTTTCTAAATATTATAATATATTATAATATATTTTGTATTTAACCCATCTATACTAAAGTGTGTATATGCGTTAACCGAGAAAAATACCTGGCGTGAAATATAATACATATGTTTATTTTTAATTATAATAACAGATTTGCTAAATCATCATTAATCACTGAAGTTATCGACTAATCTAACTGGACTTTGGAGCATTTTTCTGCTACCAATGTCTATAATTGTATGTTACTATTTTATATAACAGTATGATATCGATCTATGTTGAAGACCAAATAAGGCGTTAGTTGTGCTCATCCACTATACTTTTATATATAGACAAATCACCTCATATTGTTTAGTGCAAACTTATATACAACTGTTTGTCATTTCTTGTCTGTCGTGTTATAATTTTCTGTGCAATGCATTCTTTTGAGTAACTGGCGGCCTTGTTTTTGTTGCAAACATCGTTATGTTGCTTGATAATTAAATTATTTGTGTGCAATCTCAATGTGTCACACTGCAGCTGCATATATTTCTATTTTAGGACTACTGCGTATCTAGGCCTTTTCTCTATATTCTTTTGTTGCACGATTCACAGGCAAACACTTACTAGGTTGCTTACTGTGTTTATTATTGTTATGTACATTTAAGGCGGAACCATCCTCCAAGTTCGGAACCACCCTCACAGATTTAAGTATGCGCCAAAAATGACCCTATATTAACCGAAATATTTTTATATGAAATTTAAAAATTTGAAAAAATAGAAACGCCGACTATAATAAATATTTTCTTTATAATAATTAATTAAATATATGAAACTGCATGATTACCCAAATAGTTCTCAACCAGGGGTACACATGAGAATGAAACTTCTCCCCTTAACATCCAAAGAATATTTAAAATATTTTACAGAATAGTGTATTCAACCAAACTTACGTCTCGTCTTACGTTACACATTAGGCCTAAGCGCCATTATTCTACACAGCGCAGAATAAATTAACAATGGACATTATACTACTTTAATATTTAATAACGATTCTTGGATCCATTTCAATGATACCACGGTTGAATGTCTGGATGACAGGGCAGCAACAATATTATATTTAATAAATTCGTACAATATTTTATACATCATAAACTCTACTGATTTAGAATGATTGGCTCTTTTGTATTTTCAGTTCGTAATATTTTATTCTTATAAATTTATTTTATTTTATTCAAATTGTGTAATTTAAATGTTTGTATATTAATTCAAAATATCTTACGTCTTTCTCCCGAAAAACAAATACACGAATCATTGCGAACTAGAAATTGTATCTGAAAATATGGAAGCTATCAAATGATGTACAATGCTCGCAATAGAACCGGCCATTATACTTTATATATTATCTCAATCTCTCCTCCTCCTCCTCTCACAGACCGTGTTTACAGTGAGCGTTGGCAATCTGCCCCCCATATCGACCGTGATCGTCAAGATCACCTATGTGGCGGAACTCATCATGGAGGGGGACTACATCTCCTGGCGGCTGCCCGGCGCTGTGGCTCCTTGGAAGGAGCAGGAAGCGGTTACCACGACAACCCAGGTAGGATTTGAGTTGAATTTGTTGTTGTTTTCTTATGTTGCACAACCCTGTCTTGTCAATTCAATTATGCTTTGCTCAAATAATTTTCCCATCAACACTATATTTTCAAACTAAACAGTTCCTCTAAAAGTGCACAAGTTGGGTATATTTTCTGCAAAAGCCAAGTATATTTACTGCACAAGCCAAACGTTTGATTTACTTGGCTTTTGCAGTAAATATACTTGACCACAAGTTGTTAGAAACATACTTGTTACTAGATTTAGTTTGGTAATCATAGACATATTCTAAAGCTAATAGATATTAATTTATTATTGCTTAATATAATTTATGTTTTTAGTGTCAAAATACCACTGAGTCTATTTCGGATTTGCCTTATACCATGTCTCATTATTGGTGAAGAAATTAGGTTTAATATTTGAATTGCAGATTTCGATAAGGAATTAAACAAAAAAATTAAATAGTTATGTGTAATAAGTTAAATTAAAACGTCACTGTTATGTATACTATGTACCGTGATAAACAAAAATATAGTTAAAGCTGTCTTTTGTCAATCATTAGAATGTTGTTATTTTATTATTTCGTAAGGAAACGACGTCCACAGTTGCTTCAAAAGTTAACGCAGGATCCTTTTCACTGCAAGTTTCACTCGAGATGCCTTATGAAATTCGCGAAATCAACAGTCCAACACACAAGCTCAGAATAAAGGTGGGCCAGCTGAGTAACCAGTGAAATATTTCATTTTTGTACTTTTAATACAATATTGACACTTTCTGCTTTATGATATTCCAATCAATTTAATCTAGAATAAATTGTAATAATATTTTCAACTTCGTTGACAAAAAGTGAAATATAATCTCATTTTGTATAACTATACACATCATTGTATGATCACATGTCCTTTAAATTAATTTTTTTAAAGAATATATTAAAAGGTTCTTTTGGATATTAAGTGAACCTTCCTTTACTAAGAGCTTTACTCCTTCTACAAATCCGTATTCTCTCTGATTATACATAAAAGTTTTGAGAGTTTTTCGCAATTACCTCTCAAACTCCTTACATCTCCCTCTAACCTCTCCATCCTCCCTCCGTCTCTCCCTACCTCTTCCTCTCTCCCTTTCTTTAGTCAATCCCTCCTCTTCCTCTCCCCTCCTAATATGCCTTTCTCCGCCCCCGCCCCCCCCCTCTCCCTACCTCATCCACGTCTTCAGAAGACCGATTGTAGCGCCGTGTTGGAGCCCCTGCCCCCCTCCCAGTCCCCCACCTCCCCAGTCACCCTCGACGAGGCCGGCTTCCACCTGCTCGTCCTGCTGGCCGATCTGCACCAGCCCCGCCTCTGGATGGAGGAGGGGAGGCAGGGCGGGCAAGCCGCGGGCATGCTCACCTTCTATCCCCAGTTCGAGACCGGTGTGTCGGAGGACGCCGCCAGCACCCTGAGCCCGGTCACCCTGATGCTCGACTGTTCCAACTCGATGCGCGGGGGGGCTGCAGCTGCCTTCCCGGCGGCTCAACGGGTGGCTAAGACTCTGCTCAAGTCGCTCTCGAAGGCGGTGCGCTTCAATGTCGTCCGGTTCGGGGCTGGTGAGTGAGGGACAGTGTTCTGGTTTGCGGCGATGTTGTTGTATTAGGAACAGCCCAAAGTAAAGCTATTGGTATCTGGAGGGGGCGGGATTATTGCAGGATTGTAATGACTAGGTATACACGGCAGTCATGTGTGTAATCGACGCAGTACAACTTAATGCCAATGGTCTATCCATTTTACCAGCGCCTTGGTCAATTGGTTAAATCGCGTATATATATATTTTTTAATACTTTTTTTCTGTAGACTTTCAAGAAGTGTTTGCAGCACCCAAATTCAATACGGACAGAAACAGAATCCTCGCTCGTCAGTTTATTGAAGTGAGTCCCTCCCAAACCTGCACATTTCATTAATTATTTTCACTATTATTGTTTTTGTGGATGTTTTGCAGTAGAAGAAGTGTATAACCACATATTATAATGTCATATATTTGGAAAATTAGATGCTGGTTGAAATTGAAAACTCACTCAAACAATTGAATCCGTAGTTTGATCTATTTTCTTGTATGTATTGATTAATAAAGGTTATATAATATGTTGAGAGTATTTTACACTTCTGTGGTGGGGGGATACGTTTCTAAATAGATATTTCCAAACCCTTGAACAATAATATAAAATAATACGAATTTAATATTGTAATTTGTAATGTAACAATTATTTAAATAAAGCGTAAATGATTTTTTTTAAATAATTTTTACTTATAATAAATAAAAGTAAATAAATAATATCAGCAAGAATTTATGTTCTGATCATAGAGTACGAATAATATATGGAATCTATAAGTATTATATTGTGTTGCAAATATAACGTATCGAACTTTTTATTTATAGTATTATTTTTTCATTTTATTTAAATTTGTTAAAAATAATAAATTGTAAGTTAAGTTACTTATACAGTTTGCGGCAGAAATATATTATACTTTATATAGAAATAGAAAATACCTCGGATTAAAGTTTATTAAATTCTAATCAGACATTTCAACATTACAGCTTACTCAGTATTGGAAGCAAGAATCTTATCAATTTCTTTATTAATAGAATTCTATAGCCAATTGGCTAATATCTTTATAACGGTTGTCTATCATTTCATTTATACCATTTCCTTCATTTTATTCTTTTCTTTATCTAATTATTTCATTTTAAATTTCACTACTTATAATTGTATCAGTACTAACTTTATTATAACTATCAAAATAATATGTTTTGGTAAGCATTATGTGTCATTATTAGTCAGTGTATATTTTTAATATTGATTTTCGCTTTGCATACGTCATTGAATTTATGATTTGCGAATTATCAATGTATTCAGAAGCATTTTTCTGTTAGGTATGTATTACTTCTTTTATAAAGCTTACTCAGATGCTATTTATATAACGGAAACTCATGCAATGTATTTTTAGCAGTGACTAATATTATTCTATATTATTTCCTTCCTTTACTAATAAAATGGAAATTGTAAAAAGTCTGTAAATCTAATAAACTTGTATGCGAAGTTCTAATTTTTTCTTTATAAAATTGATAGTGTCTAAATGATTTTTTGAAAATCTTATTTCTTTAATTTTAACTTTAGCTTGATCACCTCAGAATCCATTATAATCTGTCAAAAATAATCAATTCTGTTTAAATATATATATTTTATTTTATAAAATTCGTTAAAATTCGTCTTGAAGCGGCGCGCATTTGAAAAGTTAACCTTCGTCGTGGTAATTCTGAGGTTAATATCTTCCTACTATTAATAATAATTACATAACTAACCTTTTACAATTTAATATAATTAAATAATATTGTTAATAACATGTTAAATAATCTAGAATTGAAGTATTCTTAGGTATATCTGTTTTTTAGATCCTAATAATGTTATCATTTTGTCACAATGATTCCTACATATCGATCGCGCGTCTGTGTACATCTGCCTACTCCAGCAAAGCAGCCCGACACGTGGCGCCACTGAAGCCAGACCTTACTTAGACGTGATTGGTCGGCTGGTTGACCTTGAGGGTCGCACCATGCAGCACACCGTGCTCCTGATATCGGACGGTCACCTGCCCTCCACAGAGGCTCTCTTCTCACTGGTGAAGCAGCGCTCGGGCTCCGAAGCCTGTCGACTCTTCACGTGTGGAGTGGGGTGAGCTTCCTTGCTTTGGTCTACATATAGTATTTGCACTGCATAGAGCCCTTTTAATCAGTTTGAGGTAGTTTATAGAAATTAGTTGATGTCCATGTGCTATATATGGAGTATTCAATGTATTCTGAATAAATCAAGTTAAATCATCAGTTTGGTTATATTTTTAATTAATAATTGTTCGATGTATTTATAATTATACCACATAATGCTGAATTGAATACAATCCACGGAACCATCGAAAATGTAAATAAACTTTTATTCAAACAATGGGAAATTAACACAAACGCAATTTTTTAACGGAGATATCCATTGTTTTATTCTGTATATTTTCATTACTCATGGCATTTCATAAAAAAATTATATGTTATTATTGATTATACTTTTATCGATAGTGATTGCTTTACATTCCCATATTTTCATCTAATAAATAAAAATAAATAAGTGATAGGCCTATAACCCACCAATTATATAGTAACATGTGTAATGTTTGAACAGATTGGTCGTTTTTTGATATCACAGCTTATATCACAAAGTATCCAAATTTTATTGCTTTTTTTATATTCTATGGAGTCATTTTTTCGAAGTTGATATAATTTGTTATGTTTTTCAAAAATTATTTTACAAATATTATTTGAAATTAAAAATAATCGTATTGAACATATATATTGTTAAGGCACATAATTAATGTTTTTCAAATAATTAAAACAATCTGTGAACTAACAAAATTTTAGAACTCAAACAATGTTAAAACTCTTTTCGATAGAATGTCTTTTAAATAATTTAGAATACTTCCGGTCAATATTATACTCATAACAAAAGTCATTCTCTGTGGCTATACTACGAAATATAATATGAAATTACATCATGCTTAAAAAATAATGAAATAATAATGTATTGTATAGCAATGAATAATTAAAAATGTTGTACTTTATCAAGTGGGACTGAGTTGATAATGCATCATAAACTCCAGAATAGTATCATAATCGTCAGGATTTAAATTCAGGCTGTCTGAATTGAGATATTGCATTTCTTCTCATCACACTAGAAACTTTTCAGTTGTCATTATTGATAGTAATTTAACCAATAAAATTGAATGGAACCATCAATCAGGCAAAATCAGCTCACCAGATAGAAAGAAAAGAAATAAATCAGAAATAATAAAATATAAATC
>JAUZND010003513.1:0-12216 GCA_034780555.1 Coelogynopora nodosa
AACATAATGTACTGTCTTATAATGAATAAAATAATATAATAATAAAACTATTAAATAATTAATATCCCCAAATTGACCTATTATACATATTACTGTATGTCGCATTACATATTATGCATGCTACATTGTTAGAAAAATATGAATGAAAAATCAGTAATAGTTATTCTTCATCAACTATAAATATTATAAAAAATATGATATATATTAATAATAATTTGTGATTGATGAAGCAGAAATAGTAATTAAAGAATAATATAATTTCTGGAATAATTATTTGTTTTAATTAACCTTATGTAAAAAAATTATTTTACTGCATCAATATCAGTAAAAAGTAATATTAAGTTTACATTAAATTAATGTAATTAATTATTGACTTATTTTTATTAAACATAGATTTCCTTATTTACCTAATTTATGTAAACAATTGTTGCATAAAAATCATGGAAATCATAATTAAAAATCATAATTATGCAAAAAATATCTATTTTATGCAATAAAGGTTTTGTTCCAGACATATACATGTCACGTATGGTTAAGAGTCAAATTCTCGGCATTTAAACAAAATCGTTAGGTGCCGAGAATAATATTCTCACACCATAATGATTTTGTTTAAATGCCGAGATTCTCGCAAATTATAAATTACGTTAATATAAAATAGGTACATATAATACATAAATAAATAGAAATGATTGATATCATTATACATATGTCTAAAACAAAAGCAGATTTCAGAATTTCAAAAAACTTATGTACTCATATTACTCATGGTATTCAGTGCCATCTACCCACAATGGCATTTTCAGAATTCAAAATTCAGTAAACTATAAAATAATGCCATTCCTTATTTAATGAATTAAAAATAGTTTTACATATTCAGAAGCTATTTTAAATATTTTTACATTATGAAAAATTGCCCTTTTCAGTTCAATTTTTTCTTGCATGGATATGGATTTTTAGATTCTGGTTCTAGTTGTCCCACATTTTGCATTCCATTGTTTTTTGAATATATTTTTAATGTACAAAACATATTAAGATATAATTCCACCATTTATATTTAAAATAATGCAGTCCCAGCATAATGATTAAATTTACAAATAAAATAAATATATGTATATGTTAGCAACAGAGTACAAATTTTGATGGTTCATGAACCATTCAGATGGAACATTAATTCCTAATCTGTCTGACTGGTTTGTGAACTGTCCAATGAAATTAAACACTAAAAACATTATCATTCACTAATATCTGTATGGTGCATTGGTGGCCATGGGTACTCACATTTTGAATATATACTTGATTATACTCAAATTTTGATTTATATACATTATTAATTATGATGGTGTGTATTTCAATGTCCATAACTGGTAAGACATTAAACTGTTTGTTTGTAAAAATTGTAATATGCTATTGTATTTTCTTCCCTTTTTTCTTATGTTGTTTTCACTGCTTATTGTCACATTATTTTGATTCACAAACTGATTAGTATCACTATTACAAAAATGTGCATTCTTTTGACAATATGTTCTGTAAAAGTTATATTATAAGTTTGAGTTTTTTAAGCAGAAAAATATATATTTTACTGTTTTCTTCATTTTTCTGCATTTTGTACCACTCACATTACATTTTTTCTATACTATCATGTTTCTAACCCTTCTGAACATGCTTTATCATAAATTCCTGTATATTAGCCACCACAGTATATAAGCCACATACCAAACTTTGTGGTTTAGTTTATGTGTGACAGGTTTACAATGTGCAGAGGCCCCTGCCTACCTATCCCTAATATTAGCATTGCTGCTGCAATTGAAATGGACAAACTGAAAAGACAAAAAAATATTGGTTTGTTTGAAAGGCAATGGTTCCACCTCAACAGCTAATGCACTGAATACACCAAGGCTATAAGCAAGAAGTTTCCTAAAAAATCACCTATTCATTATTGTGTTGTTAAGCATGTAAGAATATTTATTTTACCTTCATTTGATTAATATAGTTTACATAGGAACATTGTTTAAAGTATGTATAGACCAGACTTCCTTATAAGTCCAGTGTAACTATTGCTTAACAATATTTTGTGCTTAACTCTTCTGGGGTTGATGTTTGAACCCAGGTGTTCTTGAAAAAAATCCAGACTCTGCAAAGAAAGGATTCAGAGTGACTATCTTGTGACTATTTTTGCAGAGAAGAACCAACTTGATAATGTAAACCTAGGTGATGTCTCCATTCAGCAGTTTGACAAGCTTCTCCATTCTCTTGCATTCAAATCAGAAGTTCAGGAGTTTAACAACTCTTCCAAAAAGGATAGTGTGATTAGAAAGATGTTGACCTTATCTCATGGAAATGCCACAGTAAGTACAGATATTTGAAGATATTAAAATCAGTTATAAAAACTTTGAATCATGTATATGTTGCACAACACATGATTAAACTAAAATTTATATTCTTCACTTTTTCACAGAAAGATCAACTGGAAGTAAATTTGCACACCAAGATAATGGTTGTGAAAAGGCACATCATGGACTCCATTTAGGTATGTCAAAAAGATACTACAAATGGTATCTTCACTTTTAGTCAAGGTAAATGCATTATTTTGTAGTGAATGAGTAGTAATTTCTATTACTTTCATCTATATTCATGTTTAGATGTATTTAACTTAATACAGATTTTGAAGGAATTTTCTATTTTTTTCCTATACTTATATTCCAAGCAATGCAAGGAGCACATATCAGATATAACTTGACCCTTGAAGAAAATGTGATAACCAGATGAAGAAAAGTGTCAATGAATCAATGAAAAGGAAAAGTCAGGCCCTAGCAGAAGTGCATGAGGAGGAGGACAGAGCTAAAGCTGTATTGGCTGCTGCAGTTAAACGATGAAGGGCTATTGACAGTGGGAACGTTGACTAATATGTACACTGTTTACAAAATATGTATTATACAATTACTATTCAAGTTATGTGGGAAATATACAAACTTATTGCGATGAGAATGTTATGTAAATTTAATATCAAATATATATCTTCTCACAATTTGTATAAAATTTCAATCAACATTAAAGGGTTAGGCCACAGGGACATAGCCAGCCTTTATTTATTTGTAGCAACAACATTTTCAGGGCACAATTAAATAAATAAAAAGGGCCCTTTTTAGTTTTTAAAAAATTTCCAATTCTTTTCTGCCTTTCTTCATAACAATTTTTTTGTAGGTTGCTTAAAAAGGACACCAGTCTGATTTAGAATTATATGCATGTGCGTTTGTGCATACAACTGGCAAAGTCCATGTTAAGGGGAGGCACCACTAGTACAGTGAAACCATATTGTTAGGGAATATACTCGAGATCTCTTGATGACATAATATTACATGAGTTAAAATTAGATTTTTTAAACAATTTAAATATTGTCCATATTAAACTGTTGTTAAGCCTTTTGGCTGGAACTTTCATTAATCATTTCCACCCTGCATAATTTATGCTAACTTGTTTGGCTCTTACTGACAACTATTATGATGCTAAACTGTTATTGGTAACCCAAATATAATGTTGTAATACATTGATTGATTGATCTGTTGCAGACTTTGAAATGTATGCCCGACTGTGCGGAGGCCTGCTACACCTTTCAGTGTGAAAAGATACCCTGTCCTGTGATGGACATGAGCCCTCCAATACGAATTGATCAAGATTCTTTGCAGCAGAAATCACGGATCTCCACAATGCTTGGTAGGTTTCTAACTCTGCAAGTGATCATATTTTCATTAAGATATTTTAACTGACGAAAGTATCAATACGACAGGTTATATTACAAACAAAATATATTAATTATGTAATACAATCATTATATTTGTAATGTATCTAATTTGACTTCCCGAAGAACTAGAGCGCTTTCGATCTTATTGGATCTCTTCAGTAGTACATGTGTTAGTTGTATATTTATTTGATAATAGTTGAAATAGCTGGAAAATTTTAACGATAACGTTCATCGTAATTATAAAAATGAGCAATACACTACATTTTTTATTCAACGATTTAAAATTGTAACTTCTGCAATCCATAATTTAAATATTCATTAGAAATAAAACATGATTCATTGATGTCTTCAACCTGTGGTATTTATTCAAACAAAAATCTTATTAATATCTACTATTAATTATAATTTATAAAATAGTGCCTTTCGCCATCATATATGTTGATATCTTTTTTTATAACTTAATTAATTAGGTGCTAAACTATGGAAATAGTGATGGTTGTGCGCACATAAACCAGTAAACTGCAGCGGAAGGTTCAAAATCCCACACCATTGTTTAGTCATCTTTGCTTTCCTTTTGTATAATAAAATCATTTGTAACCCTTGTTTTTCTTTATAATCGGGCCTGTCCCCACTTTTGGCTAGGCTTATGATATCTCTGATCAGGTTCGACTCTCCCGTTCCTGGCTAGCAGCTGTGTTAATCTTGTGTTTGCGACCCTTAATGGGTTCGTTATGTATGATAAACTCTTGTGAGTGACCGTGACTTATTGTAAGAGTCATTGGTGAAGTTGGTGTGCCTTTATTTGACCTTTCTAGAGTTTAGTCATGAATGTAGCTTTTTCCTTTAAACCATCCCAATATATTATTATTAAAAAAAAATTATTTGACAGTTGCTTGATAATTTCTTTTTTATATTTTTGTAGTGATGTTGATGATTTGAATAGATATAGTGTTTATTTACTATTATATAAGTGTGTAGTCTGCACGTTCCTCGCCAAGAATCCAATTATTATAATTAGTTTAAATTACCTGACATTGCTTAAATAGTATAGTAACATATAAAAATCTTTTCCATTGTTTGATAATCTGTTAATTAATGAACTATAAACTAAATCAAGAGCCACAACATCTCAACTTAACCTTAATAGCAGTGCAGCTGTATGGATGTTTGAACCAATGATTTCACAATGCACCTCAATCTGTGTTGTATGTTGATTGGGGTTTATGTAAAAGTTATTAATTTACTCGAGTTATGCCTGTATTAGCTAATATTGTTCGTCGTGTGAACTTAATCAGCACCGTCAGTATTTATTGGGGGTATAACATCGGTACATGCTTGTACAGTTTGATTGGACCCTTTTGTCTTTCTTCAGTGTCAGACCCACATTCGTCTCTGAGTACCGAGCGAAGCCTCAATCTGGACAGTCTCACCAATGAGGGGGACATTCTGTCTGATCGAGTGGGATTCTTGATGGCTGATTGGAGTCCACTTGGTCTTGATAGATCTGGACGGTGGGTTGAATTCATTGTTGCCTCTGGATACCATTCGATATCCGCTTGTTTGGATACCATATTATGATATCCTCTTACTTGGATACCATCTGATATCCTCTTGCTTAGATACCATCTGATATCCTCTTGTATGGATACCATCTGATATCCTCTTGCTTGGATACCATATGATGTCCACTTGTTTGTTTACCATCTGATATCCTCTTGTTTGAATACTATCTGATATCCGCTTGTATGGATACCATCTGACATCCTCTTGCTTGGATACCATATTATATCCTCTTGCTTGGATACCATATGATATACTCTTGTATGGATACCATCTGATATCTTCTTGTATGGATACCATCTGATATCCTCTTGCTTGGATACCATATGATATCCTCTTACTTGGATACCATCTAATATCCTATTGCTTGGATACCATCTGATATCCTATTTCTTGGATACCATCTGATATCCGCTTGCTTGGATACCATCTGATATCCGTTTTTTTGGATATCATCTGATATCCGTTTTTTTGGATACCATCTGATATCCTCTTGTTTGGATACCATCTGATATCCTCTTGTATGAATATCATCTGATATCCTTTTGTATGGATACCATCTGATATCCTCTTGCTTGGATACCATATTATATCCTCTTGCTTGGATACCATATGATATCCTCTTGTATGAATACCATCTGATATCCTTTTGTATGAATACTATCTGATATTCTCTTGTATGAATACCATCTGATTTCCTCTTTCTTAGATACCATCTGATATCCTCTTGCTTAAATACCATCTGATTTCCTCTTGTATGAATACCATGTTAAATTTGATATGATGTGGTACATGTAGTGTGATTGTGAGTATTTCTCCATATTGGATTCATTTAGAGTCATTTTACATGTTTTTATCGTGTTTCAAAATGTAAAATTTACTTTAAATAATTGTTTTTTTATTTCAACATTTATATTTAACATGTTTGGTAATTTAAAGGTCGATATAGCAAGTTTCAAGTTTGTTTATTAAGTAGGCAATTCTGACTGTAGATGTCCACAGACAAATAGAACAAATGCATACCAGATCTGTTTGTTCAATTGTGAGATATAGTTTGAAAAATCTTCATCTTAATATATGACTTAGTCCTGGCAATTGACAGATTTTTTGAACATGGGGTTTATTCCGCTATTTATAATAAGTTAAAATAAGAGAGTAGATCTATCCGAAGGGGCGCTTCATTAATAATTCTTTCGCATGTTTTCGAGATAATAATTAGATTTTTTATACATTTAATGTTTCCATAACAGTCGTTTTGTTAGATTTGAAACATTTGTTAGTTATGTTTTTTATTTATCAATTTGACATGTTTGTCTAACATGTTAATTTAAATGATTGAGAATTAGACGACTATATCCGGTTTCTGCAGTAGGGCCTATTATGCTGTTCTAAAATGATGTGAACTTCCACGAGAAAACTTTCGTTCGTCAAGTCCCTTTTTTTCGGATGTTAAGCCTCTGCCTGGTACAAAATACCTTTCCCGAGGGTCCCCTGAAAGTGACTTTAGATTCTTGTTGCCGCTGTCCCCTGGGTTCTTGAATCCAACAAAAGTAACCGGTAACAGTTTTTGCAAAAAACGTTTAACTTGATTTAATCAATCCGCTTTTTAGTCAATAACTTCCTCAGATTATTTTTAAAAATAAATCGTAGCAAAACTGACTACTTTATTTTCTGTTGTAGAAAATAAATTATTATTTAATTTTTTCAAGCCATTTATAGAATTCGACGTAGTGATTATTTTTCTTATCAATTTTTTTTATAACATACGTTTCCCATTTTCTTAAAATATTTCTCCAAATTGTTCTATTTTCTACTTCGAAGATATGCAGCGCTGGAATCCTGACATTTAGCACAACAATAGATGTTTATGATTTTCTTTTATATGACGAATTGACGACACTCCTATTGTAGTTTAAAAGAACGTGTGACACTTCACGAGATGATTTTAAATAATTTAAAATATTCAATTCAGAAGATACAGAAGAAGGTCAATGATGGCCAACTGTTTTTAACCCGTCAATTTCTGACTGGTGACGTCATCCATTATGTATGGAATCTTACATTTTGTTGCCTGGGTGATACCATATGGTTAACAAGAAAAGTAGCTTATACCCTGACACGGTAAATTCTTCAGTTGTCTCAATGCAAACATTTTTTCAGCCTCCAATTTTTCAATATCAGACAAAATGCTAGAAATGACGGCTAATGCTCATGCTACAGAGCAAAGACGAAAAGAACTTGAAGAGCGTATTTTATTCAGATATTACACATATTACTAGTCAGTAGTAAAGACAGTAAATATTTGGATTTTTACATAATTATGATAATTATTTGGAATTTATTATGGGTCTCAGCAACCATTCATTGTCAATGAAAGTAAACATTATTGATTTTTAATAATAAAGACTAGACTATCGTATGTTGAATTGCGATTATTGCTTTATTTATTTTAAAATTACGCATTGTCTATTATTCATTCAAAATTTCGAAATTATCATTGAGACATCAAAATATTGATTGTTTTCGTAATGCCAGCTCAGATTGCAGTTTCATGCTATTTTTTTTATTGAAGTAAATTAGGTAGTCAGAAATATATATATTCTGTTTTATCAAGACATATATTATGATTTTACTGAAACTAGTATGATGATGTACAATATTTATTTTAGATTACATTAAACAATTGATGTGTTAAAATGTAACTGATAAATCGTATTTAAGTAAGATATAATCTTTTTCTATCTGGTTAAAAAATGATTATGTTTTATATTCTCAGTAAAGTTTAGTTTTTGTTGTTTTAAAATGAATTTGAAAATGTAGTCAGGAAATTATTATAAGTCTGTTAAATTTCATTTTATTGTTGTGCTATTTTTTGGGAAATTTTGCATTAGTTTTATAAATTATCATTTTTATTGGTATTTAATCATATGTATCAATTTTAATTTATTAATATCAACTTTATGTTATCAAATTACACCAACCATAATGCGAGAAGATACATTTTTTATAAATTGAATAAATATGTTTTAATTAGTAAATTTGTATAGAATATAATATATACTGGATTATGATTAAATAAATAATAAATACATAAATAACTAATAGATAGATAGAAGGCTATAAATATTATCACTGAAAAGAACTAATCTTCTGCATAATGATTAATTAAATAATATTTCTAATAATTATTGTAAATAATGCAATCTAAAATTGGTAGTTTTTTCTATGAAAATATTGAATAAATTTCTCGTATTGACGACAAAGGTAACTGTTTTTGAACAACTTGGTTTGTTGTAATTGTTACTTGTCCACACTTCAACTTGCATCACAACTTACATGTCATAAGTAACGCCCTGTGATCACTTATAGCCCCCTGTTGGTGTTGAACTTTGCAATCTTCTACATTTCCGTCGTCATAGTAACTTTTTTTTACCATGAAGTAGTCGATCTGTGTCTTCCTTCCATTTTTCTCGCAAGTGAATCGATTATTTATTCCTTGATAGAATTGGTACGTGTTAACTATTACCAGTTCGTTTGTTCTAGCTAAATTGAGGATCTTGGTGCCGTCTCCATTCCTCATTCCATAACCGTATCCTCCATGACAATGATTATATCCATGCGGTGTTGGTCTGCCAACGTGTGCATTGAAATCCCCTCCTATAATCAACTCACCCTCTTGTATGGCTCCAATTAGACGCTGAAGATCATCTAAAAAAACTTGCTTTTCATATCTCGGTAGATTTGGTTGGGGAGCATAACAGCAGATTAGATGAAACGGCTGGTTCCTTTTAGTTACTCTCACTTTCATCAGTCTGTTGTTCACTTTTACTATATCAGTCACTATTACGATGTCGGGGTTATTGCGGACGATGATACCAACACCAGCATTCGCTTTTGTCGCGATACATACTATTTTGTAGTTTTTAGATTCTTCGGTGTATCCACGTTTTATGCTTTCCAGTTTTACCGATGCTGCACGAGTAAAACTATGCAGGGGTGGAAGATCTGCTTTTGTTTCGACTTGTGTTTGAACTTGGATACATTTTTTGTTATCGTAATTTAGCACATATCTCTCTAAATCTGTATTAATAAACAATTTGGCGTTTGCTTTTCTTACTGGCTTTAGTAACACCTCTAAATCTTGCTTAAAAAAATCTATTTTCAGCACTCAAAGATTCATAATCATCAGGAGGATATCCACACATTCTATAGTGATGCACATTAGCGTTTTTTGTTTTTTGCACCTTACTTTGATGAGCCAGTTGTTCTTTTTCATCACGTCATTTTTGTTAAATATATTTCCTTCTTTTGGAATAATCAATCCCACTCCTCTTCTATTTTTCATGCCTTGATGTATCACTGTCCAATTCCCTCCAATTGATCGATCCGCGGACCCTTCCAAGTGTGTCTCCTGTACAAATGTCACGTCTACTTTTTTTTTCTTTTTTTTGGGTAGTTCTTTATTTAGTAATTGCACCAATTTAGTTTCTTTAGTTTCTAATCCGTCCAAATTAATAGTTACAAACTTCAATGTAGGATATCCTTCTGCCATGATCGCCTATGTTGGAAAATTGATGTACCAACTCAATCAGAGTCTCAAGTGACACAATATGCTCCAGTTCACACCAAATGAAACGTTTGCAATTTTTTATGCATTTAACTACTGAACTAGTTTTAATGCGGCACCACAACTATTGAATAACCAAATCCAGTAAAGAATGCTGTATTGTAATTAGAATTTATTAAGATGATATAGAGTTCCATTATGAGAGGGTTAGACACTGGGAAACACACTCTCCCAATTGACTTATTTTTTCTATACAGAAGTATTAATAATAAATGTCGCTTGTTCCTGTTACCATGGTTATCGGAGAGCAGCGGCCTCTAAACATCCGATTTCTGTGTTTGTTACAAGTTGGAGTATGAAATCCAAATGGATTTTTACTGATTTAATATTGAGGGATGGGAATAAACTAGACGTGCAAGGTGATGATAAATCATCTGTTTCATCACTAAATCTGTATAAATTAAATTTCAGCCTGAGTTTCTATTTTTTTCGTCAGTTTAAAGATTAATTCATAAATTTAATAAAATGTTATAAATTAATGTACCATTGAAGCATTTTTGTTATAAAAAACGGTTACGTTATGTATATATAATATATGTAACTGTTTTATGCTACGTAAGTAAATCATTATATTTATTGGTGCAATTTGTCTTCAAATGTATTATCGCTCTGGAGCAGTCACCAAAAGTCTATCTCCTGAAGATCTTAAAGTTGCAATAATAAATTAGTTGTGTGATTGGTGTTACATTCCGCTGAAGTCAATTAAGTGTTTATTTATTATAATATTATAATTAGGTATACTGATCACTTCAAGTTGTTATCATTTTAAATATTTGATCACATTTCTTTTGAAATAGTCACGAATTTTAAACTTTTAACGGTATCTTCCAGCATGTATATGATTTGAGAATCTAATATCACTAAAAGTTGTCAAAGACACATTGAATGTAACAAAGGCAATGGTTCTGGAACTTCTTCCTGATGACATGGATCACCAGTTTGATGCCTCATATTTTCTTTTTATAATGTCCGTTTCAAGTTTTTAAATGTCGCTCATACAGAGTTAACTTATCTTGGGTATGTTGGCAGCTTCATCTCCCTCCCTCATTAAGTGTATTATCAAAATAATCATATACGAATGAGATATATCAATATGAATCCGCCGTATGTTCAGGTGTGTGTTGGCAGCCCTGGGGATCGACCATCGACTCGTGATCTACGGCAAGCCGGGAGCTCAGTCACCATGGACACCGGTAAGACAGTCATAGTTACCGTCATAGTCATAGTTACTGTCATAGTCATAGTTACCGTCATAGTCATAGTTACCGTCATAGTCATAGTTACTGTCATAGTCATAGTTACTGTCATAGCCATAGTTACTGTCATATTAATAGTTACTGGCATAGTCATAGTTACTGTCATAGTCATAGTTACTGTCATAGTCATAGTTACTATCATAGTCATAGTTACTGTCATAGTAATAGTTACTGGCATAGTCATAGTTACTGTCATAGTAATAGTTACTGGCATAGTCATAGTTACTGTCATAGTCATAGTTACTGTCATGGTCATAGTTACTGCCAACGTAATGTGATGTCATCTCTTGTGGTCAGGTGAGTGAACTCACTCGGATGTTCCAATCCTACTACCTTACCAATGGACGAGTTCTGGACAGCAGTCGTCAAATATTGGCAGCGGTGGAGGCGATTGTCTTTAAACATGAGGTGACTCACTCATTCACTATTTGTTTCTTTTATTTATTAATTCAACGTGTCAACATTGAAGTAAGCTCTCACTCAATTATCAAAGGTTCCTTTGTTGTATATTTTAATATTAATAAAGGACGAATTTCTTTAGAAGAATGCTTGCTGACCAAGGAGGGCTCGTTCAGAACGAAAATTTATGCATTTGTTCGTGCTTTTGGTGATGACAAACCATCACAAACCATCACAAACCTTCACAAACCATCACAAACCTTCACAAACCATCACAAACCTCCACAAACCATCACAAACCATCACAAACCTCCACAAACCATCACAAACCATCACAAACCTTCACAAACCATCACAAACCTCCACAAACCATCACAAACCATCACAAACCATCACAAACCATCACAAACCTTCACAAACCATCACAAACCTCCATAAACCATCACAAACCTTCACAAACCATCACAAACCTCCACAAACCATCACAAACCATCACAAACCATCACAAACCTTCACAAACCATCACAAACCATCACAAACCATCACAAACCATCACAAACCATCACAAACCATCACAAACCATCACAAACCTTCACAAAACATCACAAACCTTCACAAATCATCACAAAACTTCA
>JAUZND010003514.1:0-12216 GCA_034780555.1 Coelogynopora nodosa
CTTGCCGGCGCCACGCCCTCGGCAGAGCTAGATACGTTTTTGTACGTAGTACAAAAATGTCAATCTAGTATCATATATAATAAAAATAAAGGTATAAAAAGTTATCATTTTAAATTTTTTAAATATTGATGATTTATTTTTATTTGCTAATTTGGACATAAATTAATAGCCTACTTGACTCGAGAATAGGTTCATTTTGAAGTTTGTTAAATTCTACATATGGATCAATTATAATCTCAAATTCGAAAAATATGCATATACATAAACATTATAATAAAATTGCTGCGAATATATTTTTTGAAAAAATTAATTAAATACCTCAAAAATTGCATCTTTCGATCCATAACTTTTGTGAGAAATTGACAATTCTGTCGGTAATACTGCATGGCAAAAATTGGCCAAATCGCACTAAAATTTGTAAAAATTAAAAAAATTAGATTTACGTTTAAAATATCTGTAAGTTTGTCCTGATGATTCGTGGAAATTGGCCTCGCCAAATGAGCTTGCACCAACGCTTCAAAATCGTCATTTAGGCCTCTAATTGGACCAATTAAATTGTACTTTTTAAAATATAAAATAAAATATAAAATATAAAATATAAAATATAAAATAAAATTTATTTATTTGCAGTTGTAAATATTTACAACGATTCAAGTACGATGGAATAGTTTCTGACATTTTTCCATTCTACAGGTGACAAACTCATCTCTCGACTCGACTCAACAGTGATTAATTAAATATAAATTTTAATTTTTTTAAAAACAAGTTTTAAAAAATTGAGAAAGTCATAGAGACAAACTTTATTTGCTACAAAAGGATGAAGAATTTTAATTTTTGTTTTTAAATTTTAAAAAAGTAGACAAAGTTTATTCTTATAAAAAAAGTTTGGCCAATTTAAGAGTAATACATTTTGATGAGTAATAAAATTATTACAACAAACTTTACTTTTTAATTTTGTTTACCCAATATTTTGTTAATTTTACAATTTGAATACCAAATTGGATTCCATGTGTAAAATACTTAATTTTCTGACAGTGGAATTAATTAAACATGGCAACTAGAGTGCAGCAACATACACCTAGAAACTACAGTAATTGAAAACTGTGAAATAAATTCAATAAATCTCATTCTCGAATGAATTTTTATCCTATTTGTTGTTACCTAATTTTGCTTTTTCAAACCTTTATTTTTAAAATAAATACCAATTTACTGGGTCAGCCTGAAGTTTCATTATTTATAAATGCTGAATAAAAAGTATAATTTTTTTAATTGATATTATTTATTGATCAATGAGAAATTTAAAATTTAATTTTTTAATTTTTTAATTTTTTAATTTTTTAATATTTTTAATTATTAAATTAAATTTTTTATTTGAGTTATTTAAAATAACTTATTTTATGTTTAGACATGTCCGAAAAGTTTTTGGCTAGCAAAGATCAACAATTATTATCAAAAAATCAACCAAATTCAGATCGTCGTTGTATATCCGTGGATTTGAATAAAGAGGGCACTGATAAAGGTAAATTTTTTAATCATTTATTTCGTGAAATGTATACTTTTTAATCAAATATTTTCAATTTTAAACATATTTAACCATTTATTTCGTGAAATTTTGGCTTTTTAATCAAAAGTTTCAATTTTAAACACATTTGATCATTAATTTCGTGAAATTTATATATTTATTATCACATTTTTAATTTTAAAAACATTTTGCCATTGATTTCTTAAAGTTTTTATATTAACCTAGGTGCTATTAAAGGACCTCATTCTAGCATTGATTCTACCATATTTACCTCACAGGATCGATCAATGTACAGTAAAAAAGATTTTGAAGAAGCAAATTCGGATAACCAAAAACATATTGACGACAACGGCATTCAAATCGATCAAAAAAAATACAATGTAAACTATGAAAATAAAAATTTCGAATTAAATGATGACAGTGTCTGTCAAACTGGCGACAACAGCAACTCTAATCAGCGAAACATTTTTCTCGAAAATTCCAACAAAGAAATTGAAAATAAACCTGGAATAATACATCCTAAAAACGAACAATATCTTATACCAATATCCTCCAATATAAAAAAGCAACCTGGTAAAACGCCCGGTAACATTTATGTTGAAAGACATCAACATCTATCTCAGCTTTTATCATCAAGTGATCCTATAAAAACAACTAGGAAAACTCCAACTTCTAACCAGAATAATCCCGTTTTATTTCAAGAACCCACCCATGCAGATTTTAAAAATTTTCCATCAGAACTAAATTTTAACAGCAACAATTATGACAATAATAGCAATCAGAGAGATGCTACTGATTTTTACGGCAATTTTGAAGCCAATTCTCAAATTTCCTCCAATACTGTAATTCAGCCTGGAAACGACCAATTTCAAGAATTCCACAGTGTTACCCAGACTAAAAATGTTAATCCAGAGTATCAAAAGACTCTCACACCTGTAGGCTCCAACCTTGAATCTCTTCACACCACATCTCATTCATCTCCGTTTGTTGTAGCTAATCAAGGGTTTGATGCAAATTCCGGATTTTATAAACAAAACGTGTCTCAAAATATGAGATATCTTGCACCGAGGGGCTCTAGGGACAATTCGTTAAATTGTGCGGGTTATGATAGACGGGAAAATTTCGATAATCGTCAAAATGTTCAGATGCAACAAGTACAGAGAATTTTAAAGAGAGAAGGGTACGATAAAACGCAATCTGGCTCAGCAAATGTTGGTAACCTCCAAAGACAAGAGCAATATACGTATCAGAGTAAAAATAACCAAAATATGCCGGATAATTCCAATGTACAGAATGACCATGAGCGGCAGTTAATGAGACAATCTTTAGGAAAAGAGACTTCCATGAAGAGAATGGAAGCCATGAATCAGTACAGACAAGAGTATCAAAAGAGGCTTGTACTACTGTTACATGCAAACAAGTGCATGAAGAGGCAAGAAAATAATGCCCAAGTTTCAGATTGTCGGTTACCTCATTGTGCTAGCATGAAGAAGATTTTGAACCACGTAGGAATGTGTAGGTTGGGGAGGGACTGTAAAGGTAATGTACCAATTATTGAATATTATTTTAAAAACTACATTTTATCAACAAGTTTTTTTAAAGTATAATTTTGATAAATGCTAATTTTATAAAAATTTTTAAATCACTGATTTTCGTGTTGATTATTTTTTTGTTAATTAACACTTGCATGAATACGAGTGTTTGAAAAAATACTGAAATCAAATTATTTAATAGGTAGCGGTTTTGGCGGCATTGGTCACATGCAGTGGCGGATTTAGGGGTGTGCAAGGGCCCCCAAATATTTTCATATAAATTTATTTTTAAGGGGCCCCATTTTAATTTTTAAAAATATTTTATAAATTAAAATATTTTGTATTAAGCACGTTTCTTGACAACGTAGACATCATTTGTACCCCCTCGTCATCAGTGCCGGCGTTTGGCCAACTCAACCAATTTTTTGAGTTGGGCGCCATAAAAATGGGGGCACCAAAAAATAATTTTGCGAATTTAAAATTTATTGAAATTTAAGATTTGTATGCCAAAAAAATATTGTAATTATTGTCAGACTAAGTGTTGGAGATTGAACAATCCGCTACAATAATCTGCACAGTTTAACGACGGCTGAAACACAGTCGGATTATCCTATTCGATCAAGAGATTGTAAAGTCTTAATTTAAACCAAAGTTATTTAAACAAGATTTTCAAGTTAAAAAAATTGATATATCATATATGAAATTTTTTATTAATTTTAAACATGTTGCCTGGTACTTGGCGCAAATTTCATTTATAATTAAAATATATTATAATTTCTAGTGTAATTTATTTACTAATATAATATTCAGTGCCCCATTGTTTTTCATCTCGTCAAATAATAAGTCATTGGAAAAATTGTAAAAACCCAACCTGCCCTCATTGTATGCCATTGAAAGCAGGCGGTGATAAAAAAAACATGGCTCCTCCCCCCGAAGACGAAGAAGCTTTTAAAGTAGATATTAGATTCACGGAGACATCCGACGAATTTAGTCTCCCTGGTGCATGTAGTATAGGAGCCTGTATAAGAGGTAGAATAGTTGGAGTTTACGATGACAATAATATTTACTACCGCTTGCTCCAACCTAAAGTTAAACACGTGTGGCATAATGAACTACCTCCAAAACTCAGACATTACTTTGTAGATAAGTTAATTTCTGCTGTTCTCCCTACGCCTGTATCCGCCATTTTGACCAATAGAAGGGCCATGGAAAATTTGTTTGTTTTTGCGCAGGAAGTGGAAGTTGAAATGTTTGAGCAAGCCGATTCTCAGGTATCTATATTTAATTTTTTAATTTTTAATTTTTAATTTTTAGAATGAATATTATCACATGTTGGCTGAGAAAATTTACAAAATTTCCAAACAACTAGAATGTCGCAGAAAGGAAATTCACGATTCTAAAATTGAGACTACAGAAAGCAACGCTGTTTCATCTAAAAATGGTATATTGAAATAATTTTATAATATTTATTAAAAGTCATTAAAATTAATATCTAAATAGATGTATCATTACCACAACCGGAAATAAAAATAAAAGTTAAACTTGAAAAAAATTCACTTGTTCCAACTGTTAAAATGGATCCTCAGCCAGGAGATTTGTCTAGAGTGAAAGTTTTCGATACTGCTGAAATGCGAATCGAATTACACAGGATTATTGAAAAAATATTCAAAGAAGAAGATTCCGAGCTGTTTAGAGCCCCAGTAGACGCTAAAGACGTGACAGATTATTATTCCGTCATTAAAGATCCAATGGACCTGTCAACTATGAAAACCAAATGTGATAATGGACAATACAACGATATTTGGAATTTTATAAGTGATTTTCGTAGAATATTTGAAAATGCATGGTTGTACAATAAAAAGAGCACTCATGTTTACAAAAAGGCTATAAAATTGGACCAAATATTTTCCCAAGAAGGTGGAAAATTGATGAAACATTTAGGCTATTGTTGCAGTCATTATCACGTGTATAAAGCTAAACCTATGGTGTGTTTTGGTAAAGTTGGGTGCAACATTCCTCGACATGGAGCGTATTTTACTTTTGAAAATCGAATAAACTACTGCGAAAAGTGTTTTAAAGCTGCAGAAGGCAGTTTTATAAAATATGATGATGAATCGAATTCTGTACAAACGTTGATTTCAAACAATAGTAAAAAAATTCCAAAAAAGGACTTTGAAAAGAAAAAGAATGACGCAATTGATCACGAAGTCATGTTGGAATGTACTGTTTGTAAACGATCACTGCATCAAATTTGCGTAATGTATTCAGAGTTGACGCATTCCCAACCATTTGTCTGCAAAACGTGTTGTAGTTTGTATGACTTGAAACCTTCAGATACCAACATATCTGGAACTAAACTCCAATCTACACGAATGGGAACTTACTTGGAAAACCGCCTAAATAATTTTATTAAAAAACAGGAAAATCCCGTAGAACCAATTATCGTTCGAGTTGTAGGAATTACTGAGAGAGTGGTAGAAGTTAAACCAGGAATGAAGGAAAGATTTTGCAAAGAAGACGGCGAAAAGATGCCAGACAAGTTCCCCTATACCTGTAAAGTTGTTTTTATCAGCCAAGTTATCGACAGTCATGAAGTATTTCTATTCGGAATGCACGTGCAAGAGTACGGTTCCGACTGTCCTCCACCAAACCGTGGAATTAGCTATCTTTCATACCTTGACAGTGTTCAATTTTTCAAACCAGCGGAATATAGATCCAACTTCTATCATGAAATTCTCATTGGATATATGGATTATATAAAACTGCTTGGTTTTCACCAAGTTCGTTTCTGGGCTTGTCCGCCTTGTGAAGGTGACGATTATATTTTTCACTGTCATCCATTGAGCCAAAAAGTTCCCAAGCAAAAAAGACTCGTAGAGTGGTATAGCAAAATGCTCGATAAAGCAATACTGGAACAAGTGGTGGTGGAATATTGCGATTTGCTCAAGGATTCAATGGACAATAAAATCACATCGGCCGCTCAAATGCCCTATTTTGACGGGGATTACTGGCCAAATGTCATTGAAGAATCTATAAAATCTGTTGTGGCGGATGAAAATAAACTGTTGGTTAAACCAGAGAAAACTTTAGGAGCAGATTTACAAGATAGTGAAAGTGAGGAATATGTCCCAGAAAACCCTCCTAAACCGAAATTTCCCAAAATGAGAAAGTCGAAAAAAAAGGTGGCAAAACCTAAAAAATCAACTGGTCCAAAAGGAGACTTGTTGTTTACGAAATTGTTGTCCAACATGGAGAAACTCAGAGAAGCATTTTTCTGCATATATTTGGTTCCGAGAGGCAAGAATAAAAGAGAACGTGATAAGGAAATGAAGTCAATTTCCATCACTGATCCAGATCCTACTATTCCCTGTGAACTGATGGATGGGAGAGACAACTTTTTGGGAATGTGCCGAGACCGTCACATGGAATTTTCGTCATTGAGAAGAGCAAAATTTTCCACACTCATTACAAATTATGAATTAATGTCTCAAGGTGCCTTTTACAATTGTAATCGGTGCAGAGCAAACATTGAAACGAGATATCATTGTACTGAATGTTCAGATTATGATTTGTGCGTCATTTGCTTCAAAATTGTCGGACATGTGCATGAAATGATCAAAAAGACAAGCTTGGATAGTAGTATGGAAGATAAATTTGACGATAATAATGTATCGGAGAATGGGAGACCACTAACTCGCGAAGAAACAGTCCTCAGATTGGCTAAAACCCTCGGTCACTCTGCGATTTGCAGAGATTCAAATTGTAGACATGTTGGCTGTCCGAAACTGAGAAACAGTATTAGTCACTTTAAACGATGTGGCGAAAAGGGCAATGACGGTACGTGTGCAGATTGCAGAAGGTATGTTTATCTCGTGTATTTCCACACGCGAGAATGTAAAGAAGAAGACTGTACCGTTCCAAAATGCGAAGAGTTGAAGGCTAGGTACCAGTACAGAGTAAATACTCAGAGAGTGCAATCAGACTGTCTAGCACAGAGAAGGGCCGCTGATATGCACAGGAGGATAAAAACTGGGGACGTGACGACTAAAAAAGCGTCTAATAATAATTCTGAAAAGTCGCTTGTCAAAGCTGAAACGCCTAAAAGTACAAACACCTCTTTTGCAAATACATCTATAGCATCAAATGCGACGATAAACGAATCTGTTATTTCAATACCCCCGGTGGATAGCTTTTCGCAGAGAAGAAGGAGTTTTACTAATCTAGAAGATACGAGCATGAGCAACTTGAGCATGAGTTCCTTTGAAATGAAACCAATGGACATGGGAGATTATTGTGTAGCGCATATTCAAAATCACATCCATCCAGGTCTAATCAATCAATTGGGCAGCATCATCAGCCAGTACACAGGAGAAAAACAAAAGGAGGTACTCTCCAATTTTTTAAGAAAATACCCTGTTGTTTTAAATTTCTACGTCGGCGCCGTGGCTTCCGGAATGCCTTCCAATGACAGAACCACTTTGGAGATTTATCGTGCTATTACTCAGATTGGTGTGATAAGAAGCAAACTCTCCTCCTTTGAGCCGAATAAAAGAAGAAATAATACTACTAATATGATGCATAATCAAGATTATCACAATCAGATGGTTAGACGACATCCCAACAGAATGGACAATTCTAGAAGATTGTACAGACCCAACATGCAACGAGGAGGTATATATTCCAATGAACGTTTCACATCTCCACAATATATGCATAAAAGTCCCCATTCTGTCCCGCGACATAGTCCCATGTCTCAGTCCAATTTACTTTCTCCCAGGTACATGTCCTACAATAACAATCCTTCATTACCACCACAGCATTCTCGAACTAGTCCTATTAGCATGCCAAGGCCCAACGAGGGTTATTGCCCAACTCCTACTCAAATTACACAGAGTCCTCGTCAGAGACTCAATTTACACAATATTAGAATGCCAAACAATACGAAAAACCAAGATGATGAGTTTAACCCCATATTGAGTGGAAATAACCGACCACCGACAGATGACGAGTCTACCAATGATATGAAGGAAAAAATGGACCGTTATTTGGACAATCTGTAGATATGTGTGAAATGGATATTATAGTGTACATTTACTACCAACTCTTGTGTTCATAATTGTTTGAAATTTTTATAAATAAATAGGTAAAAAAATAATTTAATTTGCATTTAATTTGTTGCATACGTGAGAAGGTTTTAGTTGTTTTCAGTATTGTTTCATTTGACTGGTTAGCTAGGTATTTTAATGTCCCACATTTTATTTAGTATTGTGTTTTCTGTTTTTAGGTATATTATTATTATTGAGCGATTAAATTCAATTATAATCAACTTTTGTATTAACTGGATCGATATATTTTTTACGTTTTATTTTTTATTTACTAGATTCCATTATAAATATATTTATTTAATCGTTTTTGAAAATGGATGAAAAGGTCAATTTTAATGAAACTTCATATCAGCGTCTATTTGAAAGAGACTGTAGACAGTATTGGACTGTTGGTAGTAATTGTGAGGAAAATAAGGGTAATGCTGAATTGACACTGGGCCAGCGGTATATATTTAATTATATATTTAATTTTTAAATGAATTATTAGACCTCAAACGAGCACACATTTTAGGAAATTGGAGGTTGACTATTCTTTAATTAAAACGACATACGGGGATGAATTTACTGATAAATGGGATATATCCAGGGTTAATCGTTGTAGGGGCATTCCAGCTCCGCATACGGCTAGTACGGATCGGTATAATAATCCTCATCCACTTGAAGTAATTTTACATTATTTTATTGTTTTAATTAATCATTATTCATATTTTTTATTTAAAATTTAAATTAATGAAGCCCTTTCTCAATTGGCAATACCCTAGAAAAATCTCTCAACAGTATATCTCACACAAGTCACCTCGAGTGGTGAATCGTGCTCATTTATCGACATGTATAATTTTATATTATTTTAATTTATTTATTAAAATTTTAGATGGATATAGGCCTATTTTTGACCCTCTGATAGATGGCACATTGCCTTATAAAAAAAGAGAAAATACAAAGTATGAAAACCCCAGAAATGATAAAAATTTTGTAACCACCTATCAGAACGATTACATTGACATTACAACTATGCCGAACAGTGCCTTTTTAGTCAAATCCAAAATTTTAAGAAACAGAAATGATAAGAAAAAACAGCCTGCATTTTTGGAGGGGAAATTTCAAAAAACTGATTCTTTAACTTTGAAAAAATGTAATGCTGAATGTGTAAGATATGCTAGACCAAAGACGGCAAGTTCGGGAACAAGTAGTGGTAGAGGTAATAGTGGTTGTAGTAGTTTTAAAAACAAGAATTACGATTACTATAGAATGATCAATGAACCCTTGAACAGAAGTGATTTATTAAATTATTTTTTTAAATTAATTATTTATTAAAATGTACAAATATTTTAGAGAGGTATGATGCAGCTAAAGCAAACCACAAATTCCGAGCAGCTACAAATATCGGTAATTAATATTATATATTTTTATTAGAAATTCTATTTACAGATGAGAAGAAATATATTTTTATTAGAAATTCAATTTACAGATGAGAAAAAATATATTTGAATTATAAATTTTAAATTTAATTTACAGGCATGAAAAAAAACATTTTATTTGAATTTGAATTTTGATAATTATCGGATAATACTATAAAATTTAGTTCCTTTTCAATTAGCCACATCAAAAGACATTTTACGGCTATTAAAAATCTCCACAACTTATAACGACGATTACAATTTAAAGAGTATGAAAAGAAGGATAAAAATGGCGTTCTAAACTTTATAAGTTATTAAAAATTAAAAATAAAACGCAATCAGGTTCTACATTTGATTATACAGCAATCGTACGCGTACCTGTTCTAATTTCTAGCTTGAATTTTCAATTAGACTTTATATAGGGTAATCTTTTTCGATTATCCAACAAGTATAATAATATACACAAGATATTAAATTTTCGTCGATCGACTACGCTCTAAATTCGGATATAAATCTAGCAATGTATTACAGTGAATACCTTCTGCAATTCTAATAGTCTGAAATGATTTTGCAAAGAAAAACGACTTAAAAATTAACATAAAACTGGTTTTATAAAAATATTTACAATTTTGTGCAAAAAATATAAGTTTATCACCCTTGTAGTTATAGTTTTATATAAAAGTTGAAAAAATAATTACAAAAGCAACTTGAAATTTTCTAACAAATTATTCAAACTTTTAGTAACTTCAACGATCAATAACGCTTCGTAACGTTTACCTTTTCAGATAATAAATATTCCAAAAGCTACAAGTTTAAAATTTCAATTTTTTTAATTTATCTCTCAATTAAGAGTCTAGAAAGGTAATTTATTAAATTATTAATTTTATTTTTTTAATTTGAAAATTCTTTTTCTTTTGAAACTTTAAACTTTTGACGTAATAATAATACATTAAATAATTGTACCAACTGATAATATTTACTTGTTCTAAAAGGTAATTTAAACTTGATAAATTTAAGGCTTACATTTGTCAGAAATATATTACAATATCTTTGTGCAATATGATATTGGTGACTGACTGATTAAAATGAAAATTTCCAAATTAATTACATTTATAATAAATTAATTTAAATAAATAAATATTTTGCTTGGCTCAGATTTGTTGGTTTATACGATCGTACGACGAGTAATATAGTAATAATAGTCGTCGAGTATAGTACAAGGTACGCTCTGAATCTCATTTTACACGTTGCTTCACAATTTGGATAGCAATAGTTGAAATATTATTAATAATTATTATTTTATAAATTATTATCAACCCTATTTTTGAAAAAATTTCTGGTGAAACTGTTTATATTTATTTTTTCATTTACAAATTTAGCAATTAAAATATGGTGGAATTGGTTCAACTCGACACATTGGATAGCGATGTAGAAATGCAAAATATTGTGCGATTCCAGGAAGAGAGGGTTCTTTTATATGAGAATGATGTGCTACTGGGTTTGGGAGAATTTGTCATTTTCAACGAGTAATTTAATTAGATGATTTAAAATAAAAAGTATTAATTTAAAGTCTAAATTTCACGAAATAAATGATCAAAATGTGTTTAAAATTGAAAATGTTTTAATAAAAAGTCTAAATTTCACGAAATAAATGATCAATATGTGTTTAAAATTGAATTTTAGAATGTGTCGTTGGACAGCAAATGACAAAAGTAGAACAGTCGAAATAAATTATGAAAATATGGGAGTACATGCAATTTGTAGAGATCGAACCAAATACCCTCAAGACTGCGTCTATTTAATGGTGGATAAACTATCTGATGATTACGGTATAAAAGGATTATAATTAATTTAACAATTTTAATAGATGAAGATGGATCTTTCGCCTACAATGAAATCAGAATCGTACCACAAAATGACCAATCAAGTACACCATTTTCATAATTTAATAATTAAAATTGGCAGTTAAAATAAATTAAATTTTTAGTTGATATTATATTTGATACCATTGTTGAATTCATTCTATGTGCAGACTCTGACAGTGAAAAGTTCGACAACTCTGATACAGGTAATATTATATTTGTTATTTTTAATTTTTTTTTAATTGAATAAATAAAATATCCATTAGAAAATGCCGAAGGAGCCGACTGCGTCAGTAATGAATCTAGTGGATTGCAAGATTTAATTAGAGTCATGTACGGTTCGGCTGTCCAAAGAAGCGAAAGTGCAGAATCTGATGACGAACAATCTTTTGATTGGTCCATCTAATCACTACAGTCTATACCAACAAATGTCCAACACTTGACTGGTCTGTGACATTTTATGTAATGCTTGTACGGCATTATCAAATTGTAATATAAAATTTACAAATCTATTTCTAATATCTCATCATGTTGTATCAATAAATCACTCTTAAAAAGAGTCTTAAACTGACTCCCAACAATCTCTTTATAGAAAAATTTCACAAACTTTTTATCGTGCATTATACCATTGTGTTTAGTTTTGTCAAAAGTAACATATTTGGTATTTTTAGTATTATTCCACCTGGAACAATACGACAGACTCTTTAAATTAACAGTTCCATCAGCCTTTTCATATTCAAATTTCGGAAATCCTTCTGGAAAGGATACTCCACGATAATCAATCTTACTGACAGTATC
>JAUZND010003515.1:0-12215 GCA_034780555.1 Coelogynopora nodosa
TTCTACTAATGTTTTAATTTCAGTTTTAGAAAAGTCACTAGAACGTTTTCGTTTACAATCCATTTTTAAAAATAATAGCAACACGCTATAGAATAATTAAATATAGTGGTTTCATGCAAATAAAAGAAATGTCTGATATTATTGGTTAAACTACTTAGCTACCTACCTCCGAAGTAAAGTTTTCATTCGGTCAACATTTCCGGGGTTAGGTAATGCTACTTCTCACCGCTCTACTTTAGCGTTCCATTCGGTCATTTTTTTAAGAAGAAGAAGTAGTGGTCGAGGTAAGCGCTACCTACCCCCACAATACCTCTGCTTCCATTCGGTCGCCCCTGATGAATTCTAAGGTGCGGCCTTTTAATCTAAAACAATATAATCAGTGGCGGATCCAGGGAAAGGGGGGGGGTGGATCATAAGGGTGCACGCCCCCCAAGAATTCCTGAGTAAAAAAATTATACTTATATACATTCGTAGGTCAGGTAACTACATTCGTAGTTAGGAATTGTAATACCGGTAGTATTATACAATTGTCATACTAATTAATATCTTATTTTAATTTCATTCTTATTAACATAGACAAAACTACAGTGCGTTCCCTTCCCATTTTACAAAATTAATTACAGAATTAAAAAGAAATTGTAGTAAAATAAGATTTTTACTGAGAAGCACGCCCCTCTAACTAAAAATGCTGGATCCACCCCTGATAATGTCTTTTTTAAATGCTATAATATTACTTCTAGGTGAATATACATGCACCTGATCGTCATGCTTAAGCAGAGGAACACCTTAGATGTCTTATTTATTATCAAGTTTAGGAAAAATGTTCACATGGCTATAAATGCATTTGTTTGTTTAATGTGCATGGAACACATAATATTTTTTTGTTTGGGTATATCTATAGAATCCATGATTCCATAATTATTAGATGTGATGAATTAATTTTGCTGTATATTACAAAAATTACCTTTATATCCCCATTATCATTTACAAACTGAATTTGTCATTCCTTATTCAATGCTTGTCTATATAGTAATTATAAAATCAAATAATAGTTTTTTTATGATTATATGCTTAAATTTATAAACATTTATAATGGAAAATACATTGCCACTTCATAAATTCAGTAGAAACAATTGCAGCTTCTAAGAATTAGACAAAATGCTAACAAATACTAACAAAATACTAACACTCAGTTTGTTACAACAAAAGTTACAAAAAACATTGCATCCACACAATTATTCTCATACGTGCCAATTTAATTACAATAAATATACGAATTTGCGTAACGTTTTCGTAACTTCGTCAACATGTTCACTTAAAAGTTCACAAGACCTTAAACATAAGATGATAAAGAAAATATAATTAAAAACATAATTCAATGAAAGAATGATTGTAAAAATACTCAAAATTAGCTAACTTATTATAAGCGGTCAGCAGCAATTAGAAAATATGATATTGCTACAGAAGTGATGCGCTTATGGGAAGTACTCCAAGAACAACCATTTACACGAAGCTGCAGGTACAGCTCTGACGACATGCAAAGATTTCTGCTACATAGGTTGCCAAGTAAATAACAGCTAAACCGCTTTTCAGAAACAATAATAATTCTTATGGTTTGCAGCTAGAAAGCTTATAAAAAGATATGGGACTCGTCAGCTATATATTAGGTAAATATTCCACTATTCAAAACGTGTTTAGAGTAAGTGTTTCTATACTGCACTGATGCACTAATTTTTTCTGACACATATATTATGTGAAGGAACTCGACGCATTGCACAGAGCATTGCTTTATTTGCCTAGGTATATTCACTATCTGCATAAAATTAGTCATGATCGACGACCTAATATAATACAATCGTACAAAAAGTACAACTTCCAGCACAACAACTCGAAAACTGCGACTGCAGCTCCATACGGTCACTTAAGTCGTCGACCACTCCTGCCTATTGCACTTCTTTTAAGGCACAAACCAACCTACAATTTTTGGTAGGGCACCTCCATCGGGCCTACCCAAAGAATATGGCCTACAACATACACAATTGGAAGAAGATCTCCAAAACTAAGGAATGAACAAAACAACTTCCGCAACCGCAAACTTGGATAGAGATAAATGCAGATCAGCTTTAAGACACTGAGATTGTTAATGAGCAACCTTTTTATATTATACTATAATGTGTTCTCTTCAAATGTGCATTTTGGACAATTTTAATATTAATAAAGTGGTAATTGTTTGTTTTAAATTATATAAATAAACATTCATAATGGTTTAGTTTCAGTTTCTTATTTGCGGAATTGCAGTTGTTACTTAAATATAGTTATTTGTTATATACGTAAAATGGAGGATACCGTTATCCAACTGTGTATGTACAATACAAATTATCTATATATTTATACTTTAAAATGTTATAACATTTCATAAGTACCTCTAACTCTACAAAGTCAAAAATAAAAAAGGAAGTTGCAGATTATAAGCCTGCGCATTCCAAAACCAAATCAACCTAGCATGCTTAACATTTTTTTAAATTGTAATATTCTCAATTTAGATGCATGAATTTAGTAAACTTTCTGTAGCTTATGATAATTACTTGTTAAAATATTTGATTAGTAAATCTCTTTCTATTTCTGATGGGCATCTCAGCATTCAAAATATGTTTTAATTTAGTAATATGATGGTGTCAGTGAGTTTCTTGAATGCTGAGATATTCTTTCTATTAATACAGTTGAATGCTTTTCTAAAAATTGATTTTATCAAACTCTATAGATAAATATATTGGTAATAGTGCTGATATGACATATGTGCAAAAGAAAAACCATAAAAAATACAAATATCCATGCTTTTGACTTTCATCAAGAAGGCATTTGGATAGTATACATTTAAGTCAAAACATACCCAGTGTATTTAGTTGTAGGTTAAAATGACTGGTAAACAATCTAACTTATAAAATATTCTGTACTTATACTTTGTCTATACTTATAGCCCATATAATTATAGGGATATAATATTTATAAGTCAAAACATTCCTATACTTGTTCTTGGTCAGGAATGATTCTAAATAATAATTTTACTAATTATAAAAACTAAATTGACTATTTTTGACTAAAATCTAAATTATAGACTCATGAGTGATTGTCATGACTATTAAAAATAAAATATGAGTTTGTTAAAAAAAAAAATTATCCTTGATTAAATAAATTATAAAAGTTATAAAAACAAAATCCAATTTGGGAAATATCCACATACATAATTAATATAAAATTGATTCAGAGTCATTGTGTATTGAAGACAGACATATTATATAAAAAGTACAATATTACTTTACTAATTACTTTATTTTAATAATACTTTTAAAAATTAATTTATACTGTATTAACCCTTTAACTTTATACATGGACATAATTTGAAGTGGGATTATATAACCCCAATCTGCAAAACAAACTTCTTATCATCCAAATAAGCTGAAATTTGGTATGAAAATTCTTGGAGTACTTCCTATATTGCATATGCGCATGCCTTTCTTAGACTAAAGAATTGTCAAACTTTTTTTATTTTGAAAAAAATTAATCAATTGTTATTATTTTTATGACCTGATTATATCATAAGTTCCAGTTAGGAAAACTACTGTGCCATCCATTTGATTAGCATATTTGTATTTTTTCATGATTTAATTATTAAAAAGAGTATTTCCAGCTGATAGCCATTCTCCTCAAGCCAGTGGTAAAGCCATTCCTTGACAATCTTTGAGTTGTGTGATGGCGCTACATCATGCTGGAATGTGTTGCAATGATGGTGATGCATCCACACAGGCAATTTGTCCTGGAGCAGTTTGAGATAGACCTTCACATTGATGGTCTCTTTCGGAGCCAGGAACCACAGTCCTCCACAGCCCTCTCCCGAAATGCATCCCCTGTGGGCTGTGCTTGACCAGTTGGTCAGACATATCTGGGTGAATAACGCTCTCCAACAGGCCATCTTACATGGGATGATTAGGAGGTAAATTGCCGCACAGAGGACTCATCCGAGAAAAGGATTTGGTGCCATTGTTCTTCTGTCCGGCCTTGAAACCATTTGCAAAAAGTAATTCTGTCCTTGATATTCTTCTTGCTAAGCATGGGCTTTAATGCTGGATGATATGCTTTGAGTTTGAAATCATCATGGAGACATCTGATCTCTTGATTGTACTTGTGCTGGCTGTGACTTCAGGAGACAGTTCACATTTGATGAATGTGGATGTAACCGTTGGATTCCCCAAAACAATTTGATTGATCATCGAATCTGTCCTTTTGCTGGTGCAATGACCTCTCATGGGTCGCTTACAAGCTGAAAAGTTGCCTGTTTCCCCATGACGTTTGATAGCATGACTGATAATTGATTGGTTGAGACCAAGTCATTGAGTGCTAATATATATAGTTAACCTGGATGTATTTTCATAAATATTATAAGGTATTAAAATAATCAAAGGAAAATTTCAGGAAAAGTTTAAAAATGTGATTACAATGATAAAAAAAGATACCTAGTAGGCCACAGTGGCCCATGTTGGGTTAAATAGGGTTAAATGGTTTAAAAGTTATAGCATTTAAAAGTTTTATATATAAAAAAAATATATAAAAAATTTATTAGATAATTTTTACCTTTTTATGTTTGGTCTAACATTAAAGAACACAAAAGTTACACAATATTCCATATGTTAATATACCAATATGTGCTTTAACCTTTTTTAAAGCATGTTCATATGTGTTAACAAATAAAAAAAAATGTAAAAATCTGAAAAATAGGAATTTTTGTTAAAAATGTCTAACTTTCAAATATTCATAACAAAATGTAATACGTACCTAAGAACACTCTTATCTTTATTCCATTTTGTTGGTTGGTGAATATATTTTAATTTTTATGTACTAGTTTTACATCCTTGATTTTTTTTAAATAAAAATATGAAGTTTACTTTCATATATTTATTTTTAATTCTCAGTAGGTTCAACAATTAGTAAAATATTAATACAAAAATATATAATTAACAAAATTCATTTTGAGATGTTCTTCCTTTACTTAAGTCAAGACATATAAAATATGTGTTTTAATATATTTTAGTTAATAGTTTTTATAGTCTAAATAACCATTAAGTTTATAATATAGTGTGTTTTATAGTTTAACTTTAATATTAGTACTCAAATTTAACATACTTTAGCTTAATTACACTTGAAATATAAAACAAAAAAATAAATGGTTAACTAAAATTTAGTAAATTATTACATTAATTTATTATACTTATAGTTATATATAGTTCAAAATAGAAATCTTTAGTAATAAATAGAATGGAACCTGGAAGATATTGTTTAGGTGCAGAAGACTTTTTTGCTTCATCTAAGTCTAAGACATCTTTAAGAAAAGTATAAACTATATTAATGGGAAATGTATAATCATACTGATATGAGGAATTCAGAGGATATTATTGGAAATAAGGAAATCCCAACAGAATATTTTATTCTAAATATTTAACACAAAGCAAAATAAAATTTCATGACTTGATTAAAAATACTGTGAAATTCCATGACTTATTCAAATAAATTGCATTTTTTCTTTTGTCTAATCTCATTAACTTTACTTTATTCATATTTAACTCTAGTACTAAATGATGTGGTTACATGTCAAAACATCACCATGACAAAACGTCACCAAATGCATAACTAGAAAAAATTATTTTAATACAAACTGTCAAACATTTGTTTATATATACAAATGTATATCAATAATAATATAATTATTAAATGGACAAATAATTAGTCCCCCTAGATGGATGGACATCAGAATCAGTTTTATTTATTATTAAAAAAAATTATGGTGATGTTTTGATGTGGTGACATTTTGACATGTTCCCATTAAATGTAAATATACATTATTAAAAAATACATTTTTTACATAAATTATAATTATAAATATAATGTGGTTTATTATATTTGCTAGTTTAATCCAGTGTAATCATTAATTACATACCAAACACAAAAGATCTCATTTTAATCAACTTATTAGAAATTTATGTTATTGCAATTATGACTTAAGAAATAATTAGTTATGTAACATTTCTGTTGATGATCATATAAAGATTACCAAATTAAATAAGGAAATAATATTGATATGTAAATAAATTTACGTATATAGTTAATTTATATAATTTTACTGAAATATATTTAACAAAGTATTATTAATGTTGCAGACGATCTAGAATAGATCCGGGAAACAAATCTAGAATACATTTTAGAACGGTCTGAAAAGTGCAAGACAAAAGTTAAAAACGGTCGACGTTCAAAGGTCCAGTTTATTTAAAAAAACAGTAATGAGACGATATTAATGCATTATAACAACTAGATATTTTGCCTATAAACAGGAAATATGGGTTTATATAAGTAAACTTTTCTCTTATTATAGCACCCCTTACCCCCATTCCTAATAGTGGATCAGACCCTTTTACCTAATAAGCTATACTTTCTTAATTACCTAGATGTACCATATTTATTAATTTATTCGCCTGAGATTTAATTATTTTCTCAAAGGAATTAAAAGATATATAATTAAATTAAATATATACAAATAATTCAAAACCATCTATTTTGAACATATAACTAACAAATGTAATCTATCCAACGGATAAATACTTCGTTCACTTGCCAACACTAATTTCCTTATTTCCTTTGTTTAACATCTAATGGTTGATGCAAATCTCCTCTTAATCCTTACGGTATATAAGTTTATGTATAATTTCTGCTGTTGCACTATTAATCCAGGTAGCCAAGCGCATCGCCTAGAGGTTGCCACAACATCGACTTGGGAGTTGCCTAGACGTTGCCCTGGAAGTTGCCTAAACGTAAAATTTGTCGCGCGCGTCAACTGCGCCTAGAGGTTGCCTAGTAATTTTCAAAAATTTAATTTTATACTGAAATATATGATTTACTAATTTTAGTAGTATATCTTATTTATTGGTAAGAGGTATAAAAATATAAAATTAAAAAGTTTATGATTGAAACATGGAAATATAACAAATCATAATTTAATATATGTATTGTACATATTGCATATATAGTGTACAATAAAAAAGCACAATGTAACACTGTTGTACAATTGTACGTTGTACAGTATAAAAATACCATTATATATTGTATATATCAACATATTTAAAATGCCATGTTTTTAAATAATCTCAAAATACAAGTAACAACATATTCATTTCACGAAAAGTATTCGCTATAATATGACATATAATATTCACAAAAATATTGTACAATATAAAATCACATTTTTTTGGAAAATGTTCACTTATAAAGGACAAAAGTAATTAAAATATACGAAATGTGAATGAATAAGTCTTAAATGGAAATAAACCATATTGTCTATAGAAAATATATAAATAGCTATAGGTTTTTATCTATAACCTCAAAATACAAATAATAGCATGTTTATATATTACGAAAAGTATTCTATAAAAAAGAAAATCTCCGCAAGGACGATGTTGTATACAATATAAAAATACATGAAACACATTTTTTCGGAAAAGGTTCACATATTCCGGTCCAAAGCAAACAAAACATATCCCAAGTAACATCGGAGTTTCAATGGAAGTTTAACGGACATACAATAGATAGTCAATTATATATATAACACAAACCTTGTCTATCTATTATAAAAGCATAGATGATATGTAAATATTTGTTAAGCATATAGGCCTACTCTCTTGTATACATTTAAAAGCCATAGGCTTGTAAATAGATTAATACGTAGCATACTATAAGCAAAAGAAAAGGCACGGCAGCTGGGAGTTTGCTATTATACAAATACCATTTTATCCAATCTTCCTAACAGTAGCCTAATATAAGAATGCCCCAATTTTAGGACAATTTTATCAAAATAATTTTTATCCTAATGTATGGAATGTTTTCTAATATAACTAAAAGTTAATCTACGTTGTATATCTATGTTTCAATGCAATGGACTTTCAAACTTCGTTAGTTGCGTAACACAGTTTTTGTTAGGTGCGTAACATTTATTTAACATGATAGTAATACATACAACAACTGATTAGAGTTAATAGTTAATAACAAATAACAACACGAGTTACGTTTATGAATGCACCGGAAAGGTGTAGCACAATCTGGTCCTTGAACCACTCTGTATGCGGGCTCTTGAACGATCTGAATATATGACAATGGGTAAACCAAAATGTCGGGTCGTTTGGGCCATCGCCACTGACCCGAACCTATCGTCTCCAACGTGTTCACCAAGTAGCCTATCCGTCATCTGCAATGCCGCGCCTGTGACATGACCTGGGTAGCGTTTTCTGTTAAATAAATAACTTCAACCTACTAACTGTCCTACTTCGTTAAATGGGCATAGAAATCTATTAATCAAATCTAGAGTGGTGTTGTAGGTTGGAGCAACTTAAAATAGTTTTTAAAGCAATAAAATTTCTATGCACAAAAATAATTAAACTATTTCACTGAAATTCGTTCTTAAATTTACTTTAAATATACAAATGTATGGATATACTAATATCTGTAACTCATTGACTATTGTAAATTCGTATTATAATGTATATTTTTTCAAAGATTGGTTCCTTAACAATATATTATTAATATATTATGCCGAAATCTGAAAAGTTAACCAATTATATTTTACGGCACGCGCATCTGACTATACATATTTCTTGATAAACCATTATTTTAAAATGATTAAACGTAAAAATGATATAAAACAAATACCGAAACAGATATTTGGATAATTCTTTCTTTATCAGTAATAAGAAAGTGTTTTTAAACTGAAATGGTATTCTAAAACACCGACACAACATTTTTA
Source organism: Coelogynopora nodosa (assembly GCA_034780555.1). Taxonomy (NCBI): domain Eukaryota; kingdom Metazoa; phylum Platyhelminthes; order Proseriata; family Coelogynoporidae; genus Coelogynopora; species Coelogynopora nodosa. The sequence continues at coordinate 8,840 of JAUZND010003515.1, forward strand.
TGATGTCATTTTTGTCGCCTTTGACGTGAAATTGCCCGAATACGTCCTAGAATACGGTTCTATTTATTTTATTTTAATGTCGATCAAAGCAACACGTCAGGGACATTGTAATATAGTAATAATATAGTAATAGTATTGTAGTAAAATAATAATATAGTAATAACGTATTCCCTGCAACACGTGTTCATAATTCAAATATATTGTGACTAATAAAGGTATTTGTTCCAACTTTCTTTAGTAAAGGTTCCAATACCGAAAAACTTGGAATTAAAAAATGGTTTCTGAAAAATTATCTACAATATGTCATAAGAAAGATTTTTTTTAAATATCCTGAAATTTTGTCGACAAAATTGCACCGAAGAACCTAAAACTGGCTAAAAATGTAACAATGTCCGGCTCCCCAGGTTTAAAACACTAGAAAATATTTTTTGTCAAAAGTACATGAAAAAACTTGTGAATTACATATATAAAAAGTTGGTAAATGATGAAAATTTTCGATTATTAAAAACAGGTTTTACGTAAACTGGTTGTAATCTTTTCTATGTTATAATGTTATTTAACTCCACGTTATTACATTCTAAACATTACAGCTAGATGTTAACACCAATTAATCAAAACACTTTCAAATATCATGTTTTGTACATCTGTCAATAAAATTTTGCAAAGAATATTAATTATACCAACTGTTGGATAACTTCCTACTTGTGAGTATAAATTCTCATATTATTTTCTAACTTCCAATAAATCATAAATCTAACTAACATAGTGTTCAAAATATACATTATTACTAATTTTTGTGTTTAAAATTTAACTTATCTTTGGATTTTTCCCTATGTTTATCAAATTTAAATTACTCAAATTTTAAATTTATCGCTCTCAAAAATAAGAAGTACAAAATATAGGAAATATTACATATATTACGAGTTATAGGGAGGAAATGCCGTCGTCAATATATTCACAAATTCTGTTTTATGTGCTAATAGTATTATAATGCGTACCATGCATGGTTGATTAAATATTTATCTTGATAATTAAAAGGAATTATAATCGAATAGATCGAATTTTGTTTAATTTTAATCATCATAATATGAACGTTTTTAAACCAATAAATTAATAATTTTTATTTCTTTAAATTTTGTCCATGGCAAATAAAAATACTGCGATTTAGACTAAAGATCATTTCTAAATTATTCTAAGCAAGTTTAATATTCTAATTTATACCATAAACATTTCACATAGTAAATGTATTTATATTTAAAATATATTTTTATTTTTCAATAAGGTTTCGTAATAAAATACGATATAAAACTTTACAACCGCGCCTTTATTTTACAATAGATAAAATTATTTTTCGAAAATATTTGTACATAACAATATATATACATAACTTATGTTGATATATAATCCGAGAATCTCTAAAAAAAACTATGTTTACAAGGATGTTTGTAACAATTTAATTTGGTTAAAAAAATTATTTGTTTTATTTCCATAAAAGAAACGTATACATAATATATAAATAAAACACTATATAAGTAATATATCCCCACATATATATCATCAAATATTTCACGTTTCAAATAATAAGTATAATATTAAAACAATATGTTTATAGCTTGCAATGAGTCAGAAACATTTTGACAGAAAAAACAATCACAGTCAAAGGTAACTGAGGCTGACACCAGCTCATCACAGTAGTCTGAAAGAGGTTTAATCATATTAAAAAAACGGCAAGTGAATGTAAACAAACTCAAAATAAGTATGAAGCCACCCCATAAATATAAGTAAATTATCTAAATAAGCCCTTCAAGTTTGACAACAACATATTTGAGAAACAATTGAGCATTGCTTTATAAGTACAATAATAATGCCTACTGAAAAAATAAAAACAATCAAAATATAATAAATAATTAATAATTTACGCCAATCTATGTAGTAGACCTGCTATGAAAAATTGTTTTGTTCAAGCAATTAATCAAAGTCGCAACCTCACAGCCATTGATATAATAATTACAGTTTTGGTTTAAAATAAAATTATCAGTTACTGTTATATTAAATAGGGCCTATAAATATATATGAAAAAGTAATTGTTATGTGCATACAAAAAATATGGTAACAATACGTTGTGAGATAAAATTACAGCCTAGATCATAGCCCAATGAGTGATGTTATATGTATTATCATAGTACTTTATTGCCTGCCCTACCGGGTAGAATGGTACTGTTCGTAGACAGTTTGGTACTGTTTGTGTGGACTTTGACAAAGTTACCAACAGGTTTGATGTTGATAGAGGGATCTGCCAAATTTCCTATATCCGTATGAAGTCGCTGGATCGCATCATTTAGACCAGCTGCGAACCTATGATAAGTATAATACAACAATTATAGAATAAATATAGAAACATATTAATTTATTTGATTATATTAGTGGAATAACTTTTATTGGTTTGGCTGATGATTTCATAAATAAATAGGCATACAAAAATGTTGTATATATATTTATTATAATAATATGTTTTATTGGCAAAATGACACACGCACAATGTTTACAAGGGGAACAAAAAATAGAAGTTGCAAACAGTGTGCTTACAAAAGAGAATGAAGATAGAATAAGATACAGAATAGAAAACATAAAATAGAGAAACGCGAACAAATGCATTAGAGGAGGTCATGAAGCACACGGTAAATGAAGTTCTTTATGCTGCTATTATTAAGCGAGTAGGAGTCTGTCTGTTGTGCATGCGGTTTCGCTAATTACGTTGATGGATATTTTGGGAGGTAAAATATGGTAGATAACGAGACTGTGATTCGAAATCATTTTACGAAAAAGTTTATTGTCAGCTGAGCTTTATTGCACAATTGGTAGGAGCGTTTACAGTATCAGTATTTAGTGCTTCGTTTAATAAAACTTTCAATTTTTTGCGGTCTTCAAGACTAGTGAATCCCACCATGCTGAGCTTACATACACTGCAATCGACTGACTACCAGGACGTTGAAAATTTCGTGTAGTGCTTCATTGAAGAGGCCTCTACTTTTCAGGAGTTTCATTGCATATACTACAATATACTAGAGTTTATTTTTTAAATGTTCAGAGATTTTGAGCTTGTCCGAGAAAGAGATATCCTAGAGATCAATAAATATGAACTAATCATGTAAATATCAATACTATTCCTTTAAATTATTATATAAGAAACTACAAAAATTAGTTTGTACATAAATTGGTTTATAGATATACGGATCAAAGTATCTTATTATCTGTATATAAAACAAGTAATCATATAAAAATATATATAATCGTTAAAGATAGATATATTGTTTTTGCTCCCAATACAGCATTAGTAGTAAAGAAAATGAGAAGCACTCGCTGTAGGTTAAAAAGT
>JAUZND010003516.1:0-12214 GCA_034780555.1 Coelogynopora nodosa
CTTCGGGCCATGCTTCACTCAAAATATTGTGAATTTTCACGCCTGACATACCACATCTTCTTAAAGTTTCAATTAAAAAAAGTTTCTTATCATATGAAAATTCCATACCTGCTGAATGACAATTGGTGTAACAATTGTAGATAGTTTACTTATTATTGATAGACAAATACAAGTGTATACAACTTCGCTGTCTAAATTTGAATTTTGAAAATATTCATAGACAAATACAAGTGTATACAACTTCGCTGTCTAAATCTATCGATACAGTAATAGCTATTAATAGAAATATTTATCTATACCGAAATATCTATAGTTTTAGAGAACAAAATCGATACAAAATATAGATTAAAAAACGAACTTAATTACGCACCACCCTATATAATTTGACGTGTATAAGAGAACTCTCCATATTCGAATATAAATTGAAAGAGATGTCTAGAAGTTAGCTGGGTATTTCTATTTCATATACAATTGTTTGGTAGTAATAATTAAACTATTTATTTGTTTTTATACAAAAAAGCTGTATATTTTTTCCCTATGTATAAACTATTAATTTATATTGAAAAAACAATCATGCATGTTTAGGTTAGTCTTATATTATATTCTTCAGATACATTCTTAAATTTAACAGTATATTTGTAGTTTTTTTTTGAAAACTTTTTTGTCTCAAATAAACAGACCGAGACAATCGTAACAAAACAATTATTAACAGCTTGAGTATTAAAATGAATCAATTTTTAAATGCTTAACATTTTTGGTCTGTTAAACATTTTAGATAATGTTGTAACACGATGATGTGAAAACTATACTTATTCTTTCGTAAAACTAAGTATTTTACAATTAGATATCGATGAAATTGAAATATAATTATCAACCACTCACGAAATCTGACGACCAAAACAAGTTGGAAATAAAGATGTGGAGCATCAAAGCGAAAGCGGAAAAATGGTTGCATTAAATAAAAAATATAAACTCTTAACTCAATACAATAAAATGATCTTCAAAAAATTTATAAAGATTAAGTTAAGAAAAGCGAACCCTCCTTAAAACGTATTTACAGATGATAACTACTTGAGCTCCTCAAAGGATATTGCTGTAGGGGGGTGGGGGCTGATCCAAACCCCTTCGCAATCAGTTATTTTATAAGGTATACCATTCAGAAAAAACACTCAACAACTAAAAAAGTCTTAACATCCACCACGACAAAACAATAAGAACAATAACAATTTATATTATTTTATAAATATTATATATTATATTAAATTCGTTAAATAATATTTTAATGGTTTACTAAACATTATATAATTCCGTCTATACATGCGTTCGTCTTTGCAATCAAACATAATCAGTTATGGTTATAATTTTACTCCACGTATTGATCACATAATCCGAGTTAAAAAATTCTAAATGGTTTTAATCGACTCCACCCAAAAAGTGATTGGTCGATAATTGTACTGAACACCGTCTGCCGCCTCAGAACATTACTTTCAGTGGAGAGCAGTCTGCAGTCACCTATGCCACTTGGAACTCAGCACCGGTCACCCCGGTAATGCCCATTTTGATAACATCACCCGAGCGTACAGGGCCGACTCCAGCGGGCGTTCCCGTCAGCAGTATATCCCCCGGATCCAGCCGAATCCGCGAGCTGATGAAGGCGAGGAGGTAGGGTACCGTAAAGAGCATGTCACTTGTGTGGCCGCGTTGTCGCTCCACGTCGTTCACCCGGAGAAAGAGCTCCACATTGGCGGGATTGGGGAGTTGTTCACGTGGAATGAACTGTCCCAGGGGACATGAGGTGTCGAAACACTTGGCCAGCGTCCAGGGAAGGCCTTTGTTCTTGAGTTCTGTCTGTAGATTGCGGTCAGTCATGTCCAAAGCTAACACATAGCCGAGTATGGCCTTGGAAGCCTAAACACATATTGTGACAAGAACCGTATATTTGACATTATTACTTTAAAAAGCAGAAGTATTTACCAAATTGAAATAGGTAAATACATTTTAAAATTCTAAACATTTGGCACAATCGGGACACCTTAAGATATATATAGTCAAGAAAATACACAAATTAAAAAGACATAATTTAATTTTCTATTGAAATCTATTAATCAGCATAAATAATAATTTAATTATATACAAAATTTTATCTTCACCGTGATGTATATATTTTAATATTGTACGATAATCAATATATTTTCCCGTTGAAGCTCAATATATTTAATTATTCTAATCCAACGTAATCCAACTCGTATGCTAATACGAATTTAAGTTTCGGCCTGTCACAAAGAAATAATTGAATGCAAAAAGTTCTGTACATAGAAAACAAATTAACATGAGTAGGTTCAAAATTGCCATTGTTAAAGAAGTATAAATGAAATAGAGAGGTATACCAAAATTGTATATATTTTTCTACGTAGCATTTTTTCTCACTGGTAATAAATGAAATACATACATTAATTTAAAAACTTATGTGTGGACTAACCATTTCTTCAGAAGCATTAGATAATGTCTCGCCTATAACAACACCCAGCTCTACTTCGTGGTGGATCTCTTTTGCTGCACCCGGAATCTGAAAATGTTACGAAATATGGAAGAATTCAACTTAGAGTAAGAACGTAACTGAAATTGGTTAACCCTCATCCTTATGCGCGTAACAATTTGTTACCTTTCAACATATTTAGTTCTGTATTATAAAGTAGAAAAATATTTTCACCTATCAGTCTAGGAAGATTACTAAATTATTATATTAGTTGAGATAAGTTCTGAGATAAGTAGCCTCATTCTTATGCGCGTAACATTTTGTTACATAGCTAATAAAAACTGTGTTTAATTAATATTGATTGTATTAACTTATTCGCGATTACCATTGATCTTAATAACTTTGATTATGTTATTGATCAATTCAATTCATTTAATCGAATTAATATTTTTTTCATATTCATAGGTTTACAAAATACCTGGAGGATGAAAAGGAGGCAGCAAGAAAATCAATCCCATGATAGACAATTCGATGACCTTAAAAACTATATATTTAAAATATGTGAATTAAGTGCACATACATTTTTTCCCTTCATATATTCTTTATCATTGAAATTACAAAACGATGCATTTTAAACTTAATATATTACTATATATTAATAATAATATATTACTATATTGTATATAATATAGTATGCTAATAATACTTTAAACTAATATATGTTTTAAACTTATATAATTTTTTAAACTCATATAATTTTTTTAAACTTATATATTTCAGCATTTACATCTTGACAGACTTTGTGAGGAATATGTGTTCTGTGCAGTTGTACATGTATATATGCCATATATTTCCATTGTTATTGCACCATATGCACTGGTTGTCATAATTAAAGCTAACAAAATAAGTTGTTTTGGATGATACAATCGGGCATTAAGTATGACAACCAACTAGTCGTACATAAAGAAAAAGGCTGTATATAATTATGCTTTGTTCTGAGTTTGTTTACTTACATTTCATGTTCGGTTTGGTTGATTAAATTTTGGTGAAGACAGCTTACAAATGTATTTTAACTTACTGAAAACAGCTATTTTTCAATAATACAATCTGTGGTCTTTACCTAACAGTGGAGACTAAGATAGAATTATTAATTTCTGTTGCCAAGCGGCTTTAACTATTTTTGAAGAAATATCAGTCCGAGGAGCCTTTAGTTCCGTACCTTGCCCAAGACATTTTCAATGTCATGCTTTCACTTTTACAACAGTGAGACAGTTACAATGTTTGTACTGAAGTTACAAACATAACTTGCCTTGAATGTGTAGTGTTTGACATGTCTATTACAACTTTTTTCTATTTAATTTTTTGGTCTTACTATACTGCTGTTTTAAATGTATTTATGTTGTAAAAAATAACTTTATTTATATATTCAGCTCTGTGAAACCAGAGACGATTGCAAAGTTCACCAGTCTTGAAAGCATCACCAAATTGAACCTGAAAGACTCCTGAAGAAATTCTACTGCCACTCATTGATATAGATGTGGGTTTTAAGGCCAAGAGCACTCTGCTGAAAGCAGCCAAGAAAGTAGGTTCCAGGGATTTGCTTGGATTCAGGTGACTCTATATGACCATGAAAATCCAAGACAAGTCACCTCTGAAATACTGTCTTCTGCGAAATATTTGTTGGTTAAACCCTCAGGTATGTTGTTAAATAGGTATACATATATTTAGATTTCTTTCCACCAATGGCAGTTATTTTATGTGCAATTTTTATGTTCACAATCAAATAAATATAATTATTTTAGAAGTGCACATGTTTGAGGCAACTTTACATTGTCTGGTCAACATCAATCGCTTGAAGGCTGATGATTGTGATGGCCTTATTGGCAGCTTCAAACATTTTCTATCCCAAAATGTGCACCTCAGATTCACCCAAAATTATAGAGAGGATTCATTCTACTATGAAGCATTGAACTCTAGGAGTGAGCTGGAAAACTTGTGGAAGCTGATCAAGACCCTTCTGATTCTCAATAATGGACAGACACAAGTGGAACCAGGGTTCTCTGTAAACAAGGAGAGCTCGGGTGTCAACATGGCCCAGAGAACAATCATTAGCAAATGACTTGTGTGTGACCATGTGAAGTCAATTGGTGGAATAGACCACCTCTCAGTGACTCCCGCCATGTTCATGTCTGTTGTTAGGAATTCCAGACAGAGGTATGTAAGAATTCTTATTTTATTAATCTATATCCATAACATTTGGATTATTGTATTAACTTATTCGCCATTACCATTGATCTTAACTTTGATTATGTTCTTCATGAATTCATTTAATCGTATTAATATTTTTTTCATATTCATAAGTTCACAAAATACCTACAGGATGAAAAGGAGGCAGAAAGAAAATCACATAAGAGAACATTGGATGACCTCTATGCTGAAGTATAGGACATTAAAACAAAGAAGATGTTACAGTGAGAATCTGCACAACTGGCGTCTGAAATAGATAACTTGGAAGAAAAGATTGAAGATCACAAACAGCATATATTGATTATGAAATATAATGCCTTGAAGTAGTCGTCAAAGTTTAGAGAAAAAGAAGTGCAAAAACTGATAAAAACTACTGACTCGAAATTAAAAGAAATTAGTGTTTAAGTTTTCAACATCTGACATTTCTCTTGTAAATAATTCACTGGTTATATTTGCAATGTAATCGACATTTCCATTTCATGTGTTACATTTATTATACTTAATATTAAAGTACAATTTATAGATAATTTCCATTTTATTATCAATTAACAATGAACAGTTGTGAAAAGTTAGGAAAATACTCCCAGAAAACAACTGGAATTTTATTTAAAAAAAGCTGCATTCGGAAGTATTCCAATTATTTATTTACTAGTATGAAGATATACTACTTGTCATTCAACATAACAAAAATAGAAAGGTGCTTGATATTTGCAATTGGGCTCCAAACGTGGTTTTATGTCCATATTGTCATACGAAGAAATTAAGGCTTGTATTGGCATTCTTTTATATAGTGGAGCAAGATCTCGAGATAAACGCTTTCAACATAATTGCTTGGTTGTCGTCAGTGAAATGTGGCACACCGCGACAATTTTAAATACATGCTGCTATTCTTACTGCAGACGAGAAACTTCTCTGCTACAGGGGAAAAATTTCTGGGCAGACTTACTTACCTTTAAAGTCGAGGTAATACGGTTTGAACATATTTTGGTTATGAGAGGTTTATAGTGCATTTTCCCTAAATGCAAAAGGTATACATACACAGGAAGGAGACAACAGGATCCAGTTCATCAGGGACTTGGAAAATATGTAGTTATGGAACGTTGCGAGTCGCATTATAACTCTGGAAGGGTAATTGTCACAGACAACTTATTTACCTCTCACAATTTGGCAGTCTCTCTTCTCATCAAAATTGGTAAAAAAGGTCATCAAAATTGAGATTCCTAACGAAATGCGTGATAAACGGAGGCCTGTCGAATCATCTAAATTTATCTATGATTACGAAAATAAAATAATTATTGTATCTTATATTCGAAAACGAAAAGAGAACATCATTGTGCTCAGTTCTATAGTCACGTGGGGAATAGAGTTCTACCAGAAAAGGAAATAAACCTGAGTTAATAGTTGAATACAACTTTAGTAAAAAGAGAGTAGACCAATTTGACTTAATATGGAGATGCCCAAATATTGTAAAAAACCTTTCGATGGCCGCTACTTTTATTTTATAGTATAATTGGTGCAGCTACATATAATGCATTCTTGCTAACCAAGAATGATGCGTATGAGAAATCAAGGAAATAATTTCTGAAAATATCAGCAAAACAGCTTGTTTCCGAAACCGCGCGGAATAGACACAGCAATAACAACAAACTACCAAAGGTTACAACGGAAGCAGTCGGTATTCTCGGGTTTCTTCCAATGCCTCCAGATGAAGAACTTCGGCCGCAACATGTAGCAGTTGGTCGTTGTATTATTTGTTCCAGGGTATGTCATTCTCACTGCGATTTCAGTCATAACCCGGTCTGCCAAGCACACAGAAGAACAGTAAGACAATGTCTCTGTCCTATTTGCTAATTTATTACAGATTTGTTGCATACATAACTATATTTTATGCCTATGGCATTTTGTCAATTTCTATTATTATATCTGATTTTCTATATATTCCTATTTCTGTCATCTGATATGTTTGGTACTAATATTCAGTGTAGTGATCATTAATATGTCGAGTAAACAAATAATGCTTCAGTTTTTAAATAAAAGTTATAATTAATTGAATTCTATAGTTGTTAAATCTCAAATTACTAGTTTTACCTATATATGAGGATTAAACCTTTGTGTTTGGATAGGGTCGGGGAATATCCTGAAATCAGATATTTGGACGTGAAGATTGCGTCCAATTGTGTTGTGTATCTAACCATACACTGTATTTCTTAGATGTATTGATTTGTATTATTATACTTAATAGTGTTCACATTCAGCCGCTGTCTAATGAGCTGGATGTGAACGATTATAAATACTGCTAAACAGTATATAAGAAGTTAACTCTATAGTGTGCATACATAAAAACATACTGTCATACTGTTGTGCATTAATTTTGTTCTGAATAAACTATACTATAACCAAAATTAAACAAGATGTTTTTTCAACAATGAAGACAAATGCGCTACGAAAAATTCGTCACGGTCATAAATATATTAGAAACAGCTAGCTTCAAATCCAATAATACGAGAAACATTTGTTAAAAATGTAAGTTTAAACAATTTACATAATCCTACCTCTATATTATTCTATAAAATCTTAAACATTTTAAATATATAGACATTACAATTTCAGCATAGAAAACATTAAAAAAAAAACAGTTTTTATAAAATGTAAACTTTATATATTATTAGCATTACATTGTAAAAACACATGTATAAATTACCAAATAAACACGTAGTCGACAATTAGGTTTATTTCATTGATACATACCACAATTTTTTCCCCTTCTTCAATTATAGAAGAACTTGGTTTCATGAATATAACTGGTTCAGAAGGAACTTTATTGCCCAATTCAATGGCATGATCTCTGAAATAAAAAATATATCAGTAGAAAATAAATTATACATTGAAGTATTTTAATGATGAATTTTCCAATTCTCTTTGAAAAACAAGGCAAAGTTAAATGATATCAAGTTTAATTAGAGCAATTATTCATACTGATTACTGAACAACATGCATCGATTTTTTATATTTGTCTTTAAATAACAGACACATGTCAAAGTTTAAATTACATTATGTTACCAATTATCCTGCATTAGTGCAACATAATGGTTATTTGAACATGCGTTTCGAAAGTAAACATCAGTACATAAGGAGATAAATCAAATTGTGAAGCAGTTCAAGAACGTGCCTTTCACGTGTGCCACTCGTGAATAGACAATAGAAAATTAAAGGATCACACCGACATCATCAATGATCATCGACCAAGTAGGCTAAGTCTCGTTGAAATTATAGCCATAAACACGTGTATACTCAGACAATACATATATATAATACTGAAACTAAATATTGATCAATTTGAATGTTATGGATTAAATGGTTTATCTTGCATGGAATGACCCACAGATTATTATTATTAAATACTACTTCCGTTGTACCTAATAACATTTGTATTATTAATACAAAGGAAAGATATGTACTGGTGTGGGGGAGGAGGAGCCGGTTAAAAACATGTTTTTATGAAACATGGAAATGTCAAGGAATTTAATATATATATTGTATATATAAAAAAAATTAATACAAAATAATTAAACAATTTTTTTTGGTGTAGCAGATTAAAACACTTGATTTAATTTTAATAATATTTGTATATATATTACAACTACTTAAGTAATTGTTTTTTAAAGTGTTATAAACATTTTAAATAAAATTGCAGAAATAGGCTACATATTTAAGAAATTTATTATTTTAGCAAGTAACAATACATATTTTTCGTATCTATTATGAAAATTATATATTTTTAAATGTATATCAACGCTAAAAATCTATTCAAAATATAAATTTTTATTGGCACCTAATATAATAATCTGTTTGATTAATTATTGTTTTAGGTGCACATGGTGCTGCTGAATTGGACAAGTGAAACATAGTGGTGTGATTGCTGTGGATCTAGATGATGACAAGTCAGTCGATTTGGACACCACAAGCATGGAGGAATGTGGCAATGTTCACGGAAATCAGAAAGTTGAAAGGTATACTTATTTTGGAGATAGTATAGAGTTAAATGATTTTGTGGATTGCTATAAATGATGTTGAGTATGAGGAGGATGCTGAGTCTCTTCCACAAAAACTATCAATGACATAGGAACTTTACATATTTTTTATCATGTGTAATATCAGCTCAAGGTGCATGGAAAGTCTTTTGCGACTTCTTCTCAGGCACTATGTAAATGTTCCTTGCTCTTTATATATGAAATGGAAAAGTTTTCATATATTTCTATTTTAAACAATTTAAAATACCGCGTGGACATAGGATTGTTTGTAAAAAGTGTGATTGTTTTTAATGAATACGAAATTTAACATTGATTGCCACTTATACACTGTAGCTCGTGTGGCGGCTTGGGCAACTGTAAAGCAACTAGACGGCTATAATTTAAAATATCCTCTGCTGCCCAATGCTCCTTACTGTGAGTTAAAAAAAATCATTGACATAGTGCTATCCGATTTTTGTGTTGAGTTGAAGCAATTGTATGAATTGTTTTTTTTGTTTGATGCACCAATGAGGTCACATTTACATATTGGTAAAATAGTTTTAATATTAGTTTTATTTAATAAAACCTTTATTATATATTGTTGTTGGTGGCTATGTTGAAAGGCACAGTTTTTTCTGCATATGTTAAGCACACATTGCGTACTGATGCTCATACAAAATATATGCAGAATCCAACCCCAAGTGTCAATTTTTCACCTGCTTTCTATTTCTACCATTTGTTTCTTCTCTAGCTTTCCAAAGAATATAATTTGTTTGCATACATGCAGTGTGCCTTGGAGTTGTCAGGTGGTTGTGTCACTTTTTCTTGTCTTATGTTAAAGGTTTTTCTTTGCTCTGCCATCTTTCCGTTAATCAAAACTTGACAGTTCTCAGTGATTTTCACCCATTGCATTTAAGTGTGAATTTCGCACTTTAGACGAACTTATATATTGTAAAGTTAGTGAGTTCTGAACTTCCATTTTAAATTTTAGGCCATATTTGATGCAAGATGTTTTGCCCAAAAGTACTATAATAATATACCTCCGTTAAATTTTAATATTTATACATTCTGTTCCCATTAGTATCGTTCTCTTTTTGACAATGCCTATACAAACTTTGAAATTGTTTATAAAACCGTGCCCATCATCTAGTGTATAATTTTCAAGTAATTATTGTATTTACCACATTTTGTTCAAATATATGAACCCTTGGATGCATGGTCTTCATTTTTTGATGAAAATGATCTATCAGTGTTAAAACGTAAAAATAAATCTACTCCTTTCAGTTTTGAACACATTCTGAATAACATTTTTAAATGTTCGGTTAATGAACCTCATTGATCACTCTTCACCATCCACTTGTTATATTCTGCATGTTCACATAAAAACAATTGCTGTTTATATGATTGTGGTGTTATAATGATTACAACAAGTGAATGTGAACCGGATAATACCTGTGTCTTGATTCACATAAGTATTTTCTCATGACTTATATCCATATCACTATCCATCTTCCACATTTGGCATTGGTTACTATATGTGTGCATGTAACAGATGTGTGTATTCCTGTAAATGACAGATATCTGATCATACTTTTGCTTAATCAATCTACCAAAGTTAAACATAACAAGAAAATGTAAGAAAACTTGTTCCAATTAACCAAAAATAGATTTTTAGTGTACACTGAAGAACCACACAGTGCATACAGAAATATAAACTAAAAATTAGTAAATATTCATATTTCACTTGTGAGTTGTCATGTTAAACCAAATTAGGTACTGAAAAAGGAAATAAAGACAAAATATCAAATTGTTAGCTTGATTCGCAACAATGTGCTCAAGAAATATCCACTTTACTAAATAAAGATTCTGCCTACTTGTTAGAAGGTATAAGTAAAAATGAGACCATTACCAAAACTGAGTTAGACTTTAACAAACTAATGTTACAGCACAAAACAATTGATTCAAACAGCTGACAATTCAAGTGAAATATAGCTCTTGACTAAGGTACCCCTTTCGTGATCTATTAAAAAAGGCCATACGTTTTTTTGAAGTTACTCATTACAAAGTACGAAAAGCAAGACAGTTATCTGGAAAAAATATTTGCGGGCAGTACCTGAAAGGCAAAGCATTATCCAACTTTATATAAATATGTTGTGAATAACTTTTATGAAGATGATTCAAACAGTCGAATAATGCCCGGCAAAACATATGTCAAAAGTGTAGCAACAATTTTAAAAGTGTTCAAAAATATTTTCTGTTATGCAATTTAAGAGAACTATTTCCTTCCTTCAAGAAATAATATCTAACATTAAAAATTGAGTTTTCTACAATTTGCAGTCTTCTGCAGCATTATTACACAATCAAGTGGTTCAAACAGATAAACATATTTGTGTATGTACAGTACCCATCACCAAAATGTCAAATTACTGCTAAATGCATTGTCTTCAAAATACCCTTATCATGACTTAATGAGATTATTTGTTTGTTCTGTGAATAAAAGTGAATGCATGATCTACATGTGCAAACAATGCCATAGTTTCCTAATTTTGCAGGATTATATAATGCAATAATTTGATGAGGTTGATGCCAGGTGACCAAGAAATTGAGAATTAGCAATGGCAATATACAGACAAAACAACCCTCGACAAACAGATAACTTCATTAATTGAATTTGTGTACATAGATGTGGAAAAAAGCACGATCAAAAGCTGCATATTGCGACAATTGAAAGAAGAATTAAATCCTGATACAGTAATTGTTTTTGGTCAATTAGCTGAGATGTTGACCATTCATGATGAAAGTCAGAGCTACCATTGGAATAGCGAACTCTTCATCCAATTGTACGATATAACAAACAAGATGAAGTATTGATGTCAAAATAATTTTGTTTTTTATCGGGAGACAATCCGCATGATGCGGTTTTGTCTATGAAATCCTAAAAATCCTAAGCTGAGTGGGTATTCTTCGCCACTAGCTATGGTAAGTCCCCTGTGATGGCACTAGACGCACAGTGAAAATAGAGGTTTCTAAAGCAAACTTGCAAAGGTCTAATGATCAGTTCATTCTTCATGTCATTTCAATGTATGAATTTTGGGAAAAACACTTTTCAAAAAATTATTGTATGTTTAATTATTCTGAGATGTCAGTTTTATCCAGGGTGGCCCAGAAGTAGTCGGCCCCATATTAAATTGGTAAATTGAGTAGGGTTAATAAGATGATAAGCTTTGCTAATTTGTAGAAGCAGACAGACAGATGTAATCGATACGTCTCCTCTGATTGGTTCATTAATCGTATTCATTAAAATAAGATTTAGTTGTGGTCTCCTCTGATTGGTCTCTTCCATTTATTGGTCCAATGAACATCCACACGAAATTCTTACCAAAGAGGTCAACCATAGCTGCCTACCCCAAAAAATCAAAATGCGTAAAATTACTGGTGAAAAATCGTACAAATGCGTATAATTATAATTTTAGTGTAGAAT
>JAUZND010003517.1:0-12213 GCA_034780555.1 Coelogynopora nodosa
TCGAAAAATCAAGTAGTGCCAAAACACTCCGCTTAGCCGGCCGGCTCTGGAACCCATCATTGACGGACGGGGAGGTCCTAATAATCTTGTCTTCAGTAGACCGAAGTCTACGGAACCCGGTCTCATCCTCCGGCTACATGCCAAATGATTCAGCAAGTGCGTGAGGCGGTCTGCCACCATCCGCTCCATCACCTTCAAAGGCAAGAGGTTAGAGATACTGGTCAGTAGGAATCGACTTTCCCAGCTGGCTTGCCATCCTTCGGAATGTGTATGATAACCGCAGTTCTCCAGGACTGGCGGCCAACCCCTTCTCACTAAGACATGTTGAAGCAATCCAAAACAAAGTTCCGAGCCACCCCCCTGCCTCTTTGAGAAAGCGGGAAGTGATACCATCCGAATCCTCAGCCGCCTTTGCCTTTGATTGGTCCAATGCACAGCTTAACTCCGCTAAAGAGTATGGACTACACTCTTCCCCTTCAGGCCCATGGAGAAGAGCCTCCCTATGCAGGATTTTCTTCATTTCACGGTTCTTCTTTCTCTCCTCTCTAGAGAATCGGTGACGGCTAACCCCCGAATACCTTCCCCTGGTCAGAGAAGAACTCACGTCCCCCATCTACCAGCACCCTGTTTCTCTCCTTGAGGGAAAGGCCCTTTTCACTCAGATAGCGGATCACCCCCACGCACAAAAGGAACTGCATTGTCCCTCCAAGGACTCAACGAACTATCTCCAACAGTTTTGCTTGGACTCAACGATTAGTTGCCTGACCTTCCGGCAAGATTGTATCCACTCAACCCTTCTGTTTGCTAGGTCTCTGCTTAGGCGGTTGCGTTCCTAGATGGCCTCAAGAACCTCCCTAGCTAAGTGCTCCTTACCAGACCTTTTCGCTCGCATCACCCCGATGTGGGTCCTAGCTATACCCTGAATCGCCTCCGAAAGAAAGGAAACCGTCTCCTTCAAAGACGCCCCTGGTTCTGGTCCTGGAACTCAGCGCACTTTGCATCCAACGCATCGCGATAGGACCCCCAGTTTGCCCTGTTCCAGTTCCATTTTAGCTTTGGTTTCCCCTCAGTCAGGATATTGACCTCCAGGTAAACCTCACTGAGTACCGAATAATGATCCGACCCTAGGCCATCCAAGCAGCACCATTCCACCTCTCCCAGGTGGGAATTGTGTACCACTGAGATATCCGGTGTGCTCAATCCTCACATTCCCGAATTAACCCATGTCGCTGATCCGTAATTCAGACAGCCCAGGTCGTTTACACCCAGCCACTCTTCGATCTCCTCCCCAAGCACATCAGACGGCTAAATTGGATCCTAGAGAGCCGAGTACCCATTGAGATCACCTATAATAAAAGAATTCCGAGAAACCACCAAACTAGAAGGTTTGCACCAGGGAACCAGGTCGTCATGTCCAGTTCGTCTCTTAGGGGTGGCATACACATTCACAAAGACGTGTCTACCCCGGTTTCTCGACTGTATTTCTACAGCCAGAGATTCCAGTCTCCTTTCCTCCTTATCCGCTCGAATCGATGCAGTGAGCACAGGCACCCCGTACCTGGTGAACATCCTCAGTCTCTTTCACCCTGGCTCTCATCTCCATAGCAGAGGTGCCTGATGGGCAGCATGTAGTCCCTAGAAAACTGGCTTGCGAAGTGAGGATGGGATTACTACGCGGTCCTTATAGATAATAACACTCTACGAAGCGTAGAGCGAGTCACGATAGCGCCAGTATGGGACCGTATGGGGCTTTATTCAGGAACGTATATTTGATCCAAACATGAAGGAGAACGAATTATTTTTTTGCAGCAGTTTATTATCTGACAAAAATTTTTGGATTTGAAAATAACAACACACAACATTATTATAACATACAAGTCAATCATACGGATGTTTACTACAAGCTTACCAAATATACGTTCATGAATAAGTATTTAGAATGAATGATTGATACTGTACAATACAGTTATTATTTAAGTAAGATAATGAACTACTGTGTAAATACTGTTTACAATGAACAATGTGTGACTATGTAGGTAAAGGTTAGGTGTGATGGTAAGTTAATTGTCTGTGATTACATAATTAATAATCAATTATACCACACAGGGAAACGAGTACAGCAACATTATATATAATATGCTAAAGTATGTAGCAGGCTGTGAGCGGATATCTGTCCAATAAGAAGCTTTCTTACTGTTTAAAACTGAAAAATAGTTGTAAATTTTTTTACTGAATGCTGGACATATTTTACATAAGGCACTGAACATTTATTTTACACTTTAGCTTCACTATTTGGTTATTCAAAACGTGCAATTTGAATTATATTAAAAATATTATATTTTAATAAGCCGTTTTGCGAAATTAAAAAACAGTATATTTAGTATAAGTAGATAATTCATTTCATCCACATCAATACGCAACTCTTGCCTCAATGCGTAGCATAGATCATCGCAGTTAATATGTGATTGTGTGTCATGCTTCGTTAAATTTCAACCGATTTAAAAAAAATTGAAGCTAGCTAGCTATTCTGAATGTCTATCTATTAAATTTTATTTTACTATATAAAAAATTTGTACATTAAAAAAATTAAAACAATTATACTACTTACACAAAAAACTGTATAAAAGATTTGGGTTATGTTGGTTAGTCATCATACCATGTTTGGTTGTCATAAGCTGTAAGCATCAAAAGTGATATGCTAAACACAAATATGACGTCACGAATGATGTTATTTTTGTTTCAAAATTTTAAAAACTGTTTAAAAACAATATTTATAATTAAATTATAAAATTATAATGTAATTAGACATTAATTGAAATTATTAAGGTTATATACTTAATACAAATATTTGTAAGTAGTATAAAAATATTAATCTCATATCTGTGAGTCATTATACCAACCTTGGTTGTCATAGGTTACTACCCCAAAAAATATTCCCAATTAAAGAATTTTACGTATTTATGATCCAAAATGAACCGAATCATTAAAAAATGGGGGTCACGAGTCATGATCTATTTATAGTCATGAGTCACGATATATTTATAAGTGTGCTCGAATCGACTATTACTATACTATTTATAGTAAAATATCGTCGCTTTTTGCCAGTGGCAATACTGCATGTTAACGTGAATATTGTTTAAATTTATAGTCTAGTATATTCCGTTGAATGTACACAGCTTTTTGTCCTGGTCTCGAAGTATTCGTATTATATGTTTTAATTTTCCACCTCCGTGTTTTATACTCCTAGTACTTTCTGTACATTTTTACATAGTACAATAAATTTGTAAACGACCTTCTAATAGTGCAATGATTCACTAAACGTGATTTTCTTATATTTGTACTATCCGAGGGGTTGACTCTATGCACCCCTGCGCCCCCCAATTGCTCCCCTACAATTGTGACGGCCTAAGGTAAAAGGGTTGATTCTGGCGCACAACTTCATTTTTGATATTAGGATTTAATCCAATTCATGATTTATTACTATTTTTAATTAATAATGAATTCTTTATTCGGAAATATTTATGATATTTCAAGCAGTGAAGAGGCCTGTCAAGATGTGGTGGAAAAGAGGTATTTGACAGAGGAGGAGGAGAAGGAAGAAAACAGTGATATGTCAGAGCTGGAGGAGGAAAAGGAGGTGAGTAAGGAAGAATTCATCAGGAAAATGAAATTCTATCATGGTGCAGGCTGGCATGATATTCCAACAACATCACTGCTACCAGTAACCTCGTCAACTGTACCAACATCCCCACCTATTTTATCCATACCGTCCCCGCTTCATTATACGAATACTACTGTTATTCAGTTTGAGCAAAACATGTTGAATTTTAACTTAACTCAGTATGACTACCCAGCACAAATTATACATGACACATCCATTGCAACATCAGAGCCAGAGTAGATTGATCAATTGTGGGCTGATTAGATGAATTATGAGTCTACATTTTTAGCATGGCTGTTCTCCGAACCATCCATTACAGTATTAAACAATTATGTTATTGATCAGCCTCTAAATACAAGCAACACGGAATCCGGACCAGATGTCATCGATCAATTATATGCCTCTCTCTATCCTGATGTGATTGATCCTCTCATAGAAATATTGCAGGATGTAAGCATTTATATTCCTGACGAGGTGACCGATACGACAAATGCATTTATTGATTTGGTTTCTGAAGACTTGGAGACACCAGCTCGTACAAGTAATATCGTCAACGATGGACAAATTCCATGTTCGTCTCGTCAAATAACGACCGCTTCATCGAAACCTATAAACGTATTTTAATGTAGACAATGCAGTTCATATTTTAATTCTATGAAAATGCTAAAAATGCATAGAAACGAATGTTATCGCGATGGACTACCTGTTATTCCTGAGGAAGTGTGTAAATGTATTTGCAGAAGAGTGCCACAACGTAGTCGACACGGGAGCATTCAATACAGTCAATTTATTCCTGATGTCGAAGATATGCAACCGATTGACTTTTTCGAGGCTGCTACTCCACTGATTGACTGTATGATAACTTTCCTGTTGGCTTTAACTCGAGATGTGTGTAAAGTGCATCCGATCCTAGAGGTCCGAACCGCTCAGCTGGATTCAAACGGTGGAGTAATCCGATAAATTCAGTGGTTTCCCCCGACGCGATTGTTTTAACTCCAGATTGTATTTCTAATATTATCAGCGTATTACTCGCTAAAGTGGAAAAAAAATTCAAGGTGGAAGTAACTGGAAAATGTGAGGCGTCAATTATTTTTACATGCATGCACCAAATACTTTTCAGCGCCTGATTATTGGGGTAAAGCAGATGATGCAAAACTGTCTAGTCGACTGAATAGTACACAGGCTGTTCTCAATTTTACAAAGACAGGAGATTAATGTTTCAAGGAATTGTGTCATGTGTTAATGATTGAGATTTCATCACTTTTGAACGACATAGGCCTGGCATATATTTCAATTTTCTCGATTGGGATGAAGAAAACGAAAGCCACCCAGTACGAGTGCTTAGAGAAGCAGGTAAACTGTTCTCGGAAACACCTGGAAAGGTGCTCATTACCTACCTATAGTAAATTAAAACTGATTACTAGGATGTCGCAAGAGAAAGATCAATTCCAGCAGGGCTCACGCAAAAAAAATTGTGAAAGATGTCTCCAACCATTTACAACCGAAAAATTCTTGATGATCACCGCGACCTGTGTTACTCAGAGTAGGCAATCACGCTTCTCCCTGCTAAAACCACACACATGGAGTTCACTAATCTGGGATTATGTCAACGACTGCAATATGTTGTGTATGCCAACATTGAGTGCACGCTAAACAAGAATACTGTAGGTGATGTTGAACATAAGCCGGTTGCTTTTGGAATGGTGCTCGTAACTCACCCCGAACTTAAAGCGGCTCCACTAAATCTCGGCTACATACACTTTGTTGGTGATAGTTTCATAATTGATGCCATGCAAGTGCTCGAACAATAGGGCAGAGACGTCTATCAGTGGAACAAGGATAATTCTTTTCGAAAAGTTGTCTGGACTAGTCAGGGAGAAAAGCAGGGACACGATAGAGACACTGAAACAGCAAGAGTTTCAAAGTAGCGATGCACGATCATTTTACCAGTCGTTACAAAGGTGCAACCTGCCAGGATTGTAATACCAAAATGCGACTCGACAAAACAGTTCTGCCAAAATTCTTGCATAATTTCAAACATTAAGATTCAACAATTGTCCGTCAGGCGGCTCTCGGAAAGATGAAGGAATGTAAGTTGGACATGATTCCGCTTTCAAAAGAAAATGTATGGCTTTAACTGACACATTTCCTGTAGAGGACATCAAAATATTGGACAAGAAAGATCGCAAGATAAAGGAGGTTATCATTCGCATGAAGCTCCAGTTTAAAGATAGTGTCCAGTTTATGTCCGACTCCGTAGATAATCTCTTTAAAAATCTTGCTCCAACTGACCTCAAACAAAGCCGTCGATCAATTCCAACTTCTGCTCCAGATTCCTGATAACTGCAAAAGGTGTATTCCCATATATTCATATTTTTCTTCGCTCAAAAAAATTACGGAGTTTACTCTACCAGCATGAGAAATCTTTTTTGATGATCTTAAGAAACAACGGTGTTCAGACGAGGATTAAACGAGAGCTCAAGAGGACTGGTGTGAAATCAAGTGCCAACATTTCGGAGACTATATGCTGGTGTATTTAAAACGAGATGTCAACCAATTAGCAGATGTATTTGAGGCATTCGGCAACCTCAGTCTAACCGAAGATAAACTAAACCCTTCATATTTTGTATCAGCACCCAGGATGTACTGGCAATTTGCCTTCAAGGTGCCGAAAGCCAAAGTCGAACTATTGAAGGACGTTGACATGTATACATTTATCGTTAGCGGAACGCGAGGTGGGATGACATTTGTGAACAAACATCATGAGAGACAACTTATACCCACAGAGTTAACAGTAGCACGTGTGGAATTGCTATACATAGACGCAAACAATTTATATGGAAACGCTCTCTCATAGGCATTACCACATTCTCAATTTGAATGGTTGACTCAGCCTGCAATTAATAAATTGGACCTCGTAACTGTTGACTTAGACGGAGATATTGGATACATGTGTGACGTGTGCTTGGAGTATCCACCAAATATTCAGGATGTAAGTGTTGCCCTTCGCACCTAAGAAAGAGGTTATACTATCCAGCTGGCTTACTCCAGTCATGAATGGTCAGTTAAAAATCTGTCTTCAACAAAGAAAAATGGGCTCAAGTATAAGGCTACCACGAAACTTCTGCTCACTCATAATTAAAAGGAGAAATATGTTTGCTACGGAAGGATGCTTCAGTTTTATCTCAAACAAGGAGTGGTGCTACCAAAAATCCACAAAGTGTTGCAGTTTCATCAGGTTCCATTTTCCGAGATTGCATTCAGTACAACAGTATATGTCGACAAGAGGCCAAGAATAAGTTCGAGAGAGATTATTATAAATTAAAAAATAATTCTCTGTTCGGGAAGACACTAGAAAATTCTTGAAAGATAATAAATTTCATATTGACTAACAGTGAAAATGATATGACAACTATAGCAAGTCGAGCCTCATTTTTTAAAATTTACATCAGAATGGCGGTTCTGGAACTCTTGAAGCTTATAATGTATTCTCTTCGATATGAAAGTCTCATGAAGTGCTCAAATAAATTTGGCGCAACTTATAATCATCATGTGAAACATAATCAGTGGGTTATACATTTTATATATACTCATTCAATTTTAATCGTAAATTACAGACTTTCATCCTGTAGTTTAGTTGTCCAATTGGACTATAATTACCTGATGAGATTATAATAAGATCGAAACAGGATAATAGTCTATAATCAAAGGAAATTCGGATTGATTAGATAAACATCACAAATATGTTTGGATGTAAAGAGACTCGACAACTTCTTGATTCGACATTAAGTGAAGACTTAAGTGAAGTCTCAAGGGATCAAACGGAAGTTCCTTATCAATAGTTAACCAATCATCCCACTTTTACACTTAAAGTCAAGGATCCATTGAAAAAAATAATTAATGTATTATATAGAATAATTCTACATGATAAACGAGGTACACATAAAAAGAATATGCCTATTATTATTGTAGAGATTGCATTCCATTACCTAATGAATTATCTTCAGAGCGAAAGTTCAATTTTGCGCGCGATTGAAAACAGAACTGGAGTTGCAAGTCATCCTTCAACCGATACAGCTATGCCTTCTTTTTTACATGGTACTAATGCTATTCTGGATTCATTTGTAAGAAAATGAATTGAATAACCAATAAGCATACTCTGCGCTTCGCTCATTATATTGACATTATATAATCATGGACGAATGATTTAAAATGAGATGTGCAATTGTAAGTTGTTGGTCCTTCACAATTCGGCAAAACGGTGTTAGTTACGAATCTATTGAAAATGGAATCGATACCTATTCAGGAAACCCATTACGCACATTGACTGGTATTGTGGAATTCTTGAAAAAAAAGTTTTGAAACAACTCAAGTCAGAAATTTCTGGAGTGGTAAAAAGCATGCATCAATAGTTGTCTGACAATTTCAAAGTAATCAACAGTGGGAATGTGATCATACTTGATGATATTATCGGTGAATAGATGTCGTATTAAGTGGTGACTAATTTATTTACAAAAATTGTTCATCAACGCAACTGTTTCCATATTAATATTACTCAGAATCTCTTTGTCAAACGACGAGATAGCAAGACTCGTTTTCTTAGCACCCATTATTTGATTCTCTTTAATAATCCTCGACATGTTAGAAAAAATAGGATTTCTGAGTCGACCGGAGGCTTTTCATGATGCAACCGAACAAGGTCCCTATTCCTATCTTCTTTTGGATTTTCATCAAAGTACACCACATGAGATCCGAATAAGAATACGAATTCTACCATACGAAACCCCACAATATCTTTATATGACAGAAGAGCATGCAACTCAGGTTATAAACAAAAGAATGGAACAGGAAAACATCAATTGTTCGAAATAATGCATGGCTATGGTACGAGAGAAGAAAATTGGATACTTCAATGTGACTGCTGGACTATTCTTTGAACTACTTTGACTGCTTATTTATTCATGGACGATTTACGCTATGATTTACGTCACCACGTCATTGGCTAAAATATTATAAAGATAACGTAGAAGAAATGTTTTGTAAAATAATTAATATGGAAAATATGCTAATCCAAAGTTAAAGGAAACTATTGCGGAGAATGCTGATCCTGATTTTATTCAGGCACTGTTGGACATCACCCTCAACCTTCTAAATTTACCAAACATTCCTAGATCACTCCATGAGCAACTCAATAAACGTAAGAAGATAATTTGTTGTATGACTCAGAGTGTCCATAAAAGGGAGCAATACAAATGTGTTGTGGATACCTCATAAAAACATACTCGATAAAATGTAATGAAGAAAGTTTTTACGTTCTACTACCACGTAACGTGGATGCAAATGGAATGGCGTCAAAATGTCGAAGTTGGACTTGTGGAAATGCAATTCGTGGATGCTATAAAACATTTACTGGCGACGAGTGTGTAGCTTTACATAGGAATAATGAGGAACTTGTTGTTAAATAAAATTGGAAAGACAATAATCGATTGGCCAAGTGGCTGAACAACAGATAATGTATCTTATTTTAACGTAACATTATTATAAATGTAATAGTATTATAAATGTAATATGATAGACTATGCAAAGGAAGTTGTTGAATCTGAGCGATTTTGTAAATTCCTAACCCTGCTTCACTATGCTGGCCATTTTGACCTTAACATTATCAAGAAATATGACAAAATTCCTGGTAAGATCGCACTGAGTGCACAACTTGCTTGGGTACTGGATTTCATGAGAGCGAATTAATGAAAGCTAAGAAGTCCTAGATTGGATTTGGAAGGCACTGTGTCATTTTGCAGCCAGAGGAATAATAAAGAATGCAGTGATTGCATATGACAAACAAGAATTTATAATATGTGCTCCGCTACAACGACTAGTTAGTGGAATAATACATTTTGGTGCTGAAAGAGGGAAGAACAAGCACTGGTGGACAATGGAATATACAAATGACCCGTTTATGGAGAGACCTTTGTATAAAAATTTAAATGTTAAATCACTATCACAAGCACTAAATGAGAATATATTTAACAAAGGCGAATTTGTCAACCATAAAATCAAACTATCGCCAGACACTGTAAAAACTCACCAATTGATGTTGGAAGCAACAGCTGACGATGACGAATCAAAGGATGGAGAAATACAGGCATTCACTGAACGATTCTCATCTTTTCTTGGGTTACCAAAGTCTCATATTGCATTACATAGAGGTGCGAAAATTATACTTAAGGCAAAATATCCTCCAAGCTATCAACGCAGTATCTATACAAACTAGATATACTGCAATTTATGTAAAAACATAAATATTGGAAACAAATGAGTGATTGCTGATTCCCTTCGCAGAAAGAAAGTAGTATATTAATCTTCACTTTTGACGTCAACGTTTATAAACATATTTGCTACTTGTTGCTTACAACTAAGCAAAACACGAACTGCTATGGCTCTATCATATTATGGATATGGAATGCCCATATATGTTGGTAGTAGACGACGTCAAATTGGATCAGGAGGAATATACTCAGTTCATATGAGGCGACAAGTTGGAGGGAACATAGTTGGATTTTTGAAATATATGCTTATGCCACTGGCTAAGTGTCTCTTTTCTACATCTAAACCTCATTTAAAAACGCTGGGAAGAAAGTTGGAAAGCAAGCAATCAATATTGGTTAACATGCTATTGGCGATTTGATGAGTAGAAATATCCACAGCAAACGAAAAAAGGACGTAACTAAATTAGTGACGACTACATTGGTCAGAACATTTTTACACAATCAGAATGGATCAGGTAGTCGTAAGCGTAAATCTACTCATATAGAACATGGCACTACAAATAAATGACGCAATGGTGCTTCTAAAAAGCCTATAAACAAAACTACAAAAAAAAACAAAAAAAACAGCAGATCAGCATTTCTCGATATATTTTTAATAAGTAATATGTCAACTGACAATACTGCTACTGAAAACTATTGTTCAACTTTAAAAAGATCCTCAACAATAATACTACTAACCAAAATAATTAAACTACCTTAACGAGAGAGAAATGTTTAAAAACAAAACGAAAAAACTGCGAAATAAGCTCGAATTAGATTTAGAGAAACACTAGACCGATTGAGTTTTCTATTTCTGGCTCAGCTGATGAATACATTGATCTCAACGAGGCAGCTCTATTCAATCGGTGCAAAATACAACAAGTTAACACTCCAATTGTAGCGGCTGATAACATCTTTCTTATTAACAACTTTATGCACAGTCCATTATCAGGCTATGTAAAATATGGATTTTGTTGGCAACACAACTCTTGCAAACGACTTAGATATTTTAAAAATATCGGAAATACAGCGGAATTCTACGGACCGTTTTGCTTGAATACGTTTACACAGGGGAAATATAGGTAGAATCACACCGATATTCAACTACGATTTGACTGCAGTAAACCAGAGTTTTTTCTTCATTGACTTTCGGACGGAATGTCAAAACTAGAAGAATTATAATTGAATAAGCCATTCTCTACGTTCGTCGTATCAAAATCGATTCTGCATTCTTAAGCATGAACGATTCGGCACTGAGACACCAAAATGCAATTTATCCTATCCAGAGTACTAAAAATGCAATCTATCCTATCCAGAGTACTAAAAATGCAATCTATCCTGTCCAGAGTACTAAAAATGCAATCTATCCTATCCACGTACTAAAAATGCAATCTATCCTATCCACATACTAAAAATGCAATCTATCCTATCCAGAGTACTAAAAATGCTATCATATAACATATCCAAAGGTGATCTCTCTCTATCGAAGGAAAATATGTTCCGCGGTCAATTGCCAAAGTTTTTATCGTCAGTAAGGTTACCAACACGGCATACAATGGTGATTTGGTATTCAACCCGTTAAATTTTCAACAAATTTAAATGTAAATCATGTTTCTTTTTATCGGGAAAATTAATCTGTACCTGAAAGACCGTTTTCACCATACTTTACAAGCAGCCTTTTCACCTGTGAATATGTTAATTTGTTCTCTAGTTTGGAAAAATTCAATGTGAACGACGATATTGGTATCGAGCTGGCAGATTTTGGCGCCAGATAAAATCTTTTCGGATATAATTTGACGCCGGACCTACACATGACGGAAAATGCACAAACCTACAATCTTCAGCTGAACCTCAAATTTGCAAAGGGAATGGAACACGCTATAAACGTAATTGTGATGGCAATTTTCCATGAAAAGGTGGAAGTGACTTATCATCGAAACGTCATTAGAGACTTCAAGACTTGAGATGATTACGGGTGATGATTTGACGCAGCTTGTGTCGCGAGAGTGTTTTCTTCAATCGTTATTTAGTGGTGTCCACTCTGTGAACAAACTTTCCCATATTGGACGCTATCTGCATAACATGATAAAGTATCTTAAAACGTTTTGCTTTATTGTGAACACTGACACGAATAATTTATCTGGTCAACATTGGTTTGCTATTTATATTGAGTAGTCATATATGTGATATTTTGGCGCCATTCCCATATTTTATACCCCCCCTCCAACTTACACCCCTTTTTGACTT
>JAUZND010003518.1:0-12212 GCA_034780555.1 Coelogynopora nodosa
TCTGATTCTCCTAGATTTTTAATATGTTATTCTTGATCATAAATACTACCAACAACCGTTAAAAAACCTTTTGTAGGCATTTTTTTGGGGTTAAACCATATATTGACCCTACTATAGATATATAATTATCACAACATGGAAGAAATTAAACATACAGTAGAAAGTGGACTCCAGAAGAATACATTATGCAATTGTAATCCAGTTAAATTATTGTTTAATTAAGAGTACTCTGCACAGATGAAATAACAAAAATGTTTAACTTGGACTAATATATGCCGACCCGAATATACACAAGAAGAATTCGATTAATACAAAAGCCCAAGAGACTGTGTGCACCAGTACTCCCTTCGATCAGACGCAGAAATCATCTTACGATATGAGTCATTTATACAAAACAAAAAGAAATGTTCACAGATTATAGTACTCTAAAATGTACAAAGAAAGTTCGGACAGTATCTGAGAGAAAATTCAGAACAGAGTAAGGGGCAGTACATACATTGATACTACAGCAATGCAAATTGAAAAAATATTATTTAGATAAATTTATAATTATAAGCGCCGCAATTAGGGAAAAATAAATATAATATAACAATATTGACTAGATTTTGAGAGCAGTTACGATTATAACGCTGATACGCGGCTGAATCATTATGAATCGTTACTGCTTGAAAAATTTAGTCAATATTACTATTATAATTAATTTAAAATAGTAATACCGATTAAACTAGTCAATATTACTTTTTAAATTAATTATAATATTACCGTTTTATTATAATTAATTTAGAAAGTAATATCGACTACCTAGTTTAAATTAATATAAAATAGTAATAGTTTATAATTTATCTATAGTCATTTATCTAGTCAGTTCAGATGAGTCTTATTAATTTTGCTAACGTCCCAAATAACATTATATCTGGGGCTTCATCATCTCGATTAGAAGAAATCAGCATCAGATCGATGATGAACTTGCAATCTGAAGATCAAAATATATTATCATTTATAAATGACATTGATATAGACCTGTTAGAAGACCGCCCAGAATATCTCTCAGAAGAAATTCACCAAGAAATGAATGCTATTGAAATTGGTGAGATGACAGATGCCTCAAAGAAACACATGGAAACCTATGTAAAAAAATATAAGACTTTTTTAGTGGAAAAATCGTTACCAGACAATATCGAAACGATGGACGAGATTTTGTTGTCAACATATTTACGATTTTTTTATTCATCACTCAGAAAACAAGACACCACGTACTATTCGCCTTCATCTCTGGGATGCATGAGAGCAGCAATTCACCGATTTTTAACATCTGCATCTGTCTGCAGAAAAGTTAATATTATTTCTGATCCTATAACATTTCAATCGGCGAATAATATGCTGAAGGCCTTGTCAAGTCGTTATATCAAAGAAGGAGGCAAGGAAAAACGTTACGATCAAATTGAATCGAGGGACATAGAAATAATTCGGCAGTTTTTTCAAAGGAAAACAGCGATACAACTACAAGACGAATTAATTTTCAACATTCTCCTACATTTTGGACAACGTGGTCGAGAACATCTTCGTATAATAAAAACAACATCGTTTGGTTTTTCGAAAGATTACGCATATATTAAAGAAGGTTTGCCGTCTAAAAATCGCGTGGCATCACTGAAGAGGAAAGCCTTTGAAGCTGTTAAACAGGCCCGTATGTATGAAATGCCTTCGTCTCCTGATACCTGTCCTTTGACCAGTTTGAAAATGTATCTCATTAAACTGTCTAATTTGAACATTACCGTCTTGTTTCCAAAACCAATGGATTCCAGTTACTGCGTGAAAGCTATTCGAGGAAAGGATTGGTTGGGTCAATTCATGATGCAACTGTCAAATAAATTAGGACTTTCTAGGCAGTACACAAATCACTGCATTGGGGTTACGGTTGTTAATCATCTACACAATGCGGGATTCAGCAACTCAGACATATCGGCTGTCACAAAGGTAAGGCTCATTACCGCCGGGAAATTCAAATTATCTGATGGAAAAATTAATATGTTGATAAATATGTCGTAAATATGTTGACAACAAAATCTCGTCCATCGTTTCGATATTGTCTGGTAACGATTTTTCCACTAAAAAAGGTTTTACTTTTTTACATAGGATTCCATGTGTTTCTTTCAGGCATCTGTCATCTCACCAATTTCAATAGCATTAATTTCTTGGTGAATTTCTTCTGAGAGATATTCTGGGCGGTCTTCAAACAGGTCTATATCAATGTCATTTATAAATGATAATATATTTTGATCTTCAGATTGCACGTTCTGATGCTGATTTTTTCTAATTGAGATGGTGAAGCCCCAGATATAATGTTATTTGGGACGTTAGCAAAATTAATTACAAATTTATATATAATTTATAATATATAATTTATAATTTATATATAATGTAGACTCATCTGAACTGACTAGATAAATGACTAGATAAATTATAAACTATTACTATTACTATTTTATATTAATTTAAACCAGGTAGTCAATATTACTTTTTAAATGAATTATAATAAAATGGTAATATTATAATTAATTTAAAAAGTAGTATTGACTAGTTTAATCAATATTACTATTTTAAATTAATTATAATAGTAATATCGACTAAATTTTTCAAGCAGTAGTGATTCATAATGCTTTGAAAATCTAGTCAATATTGTTATGTTAATTGTATGATGAAAATTCAACTCCAGCTTCTACGGACAGTTTCAAAGTTTGAAATATTGATTAAATCTTAATTTATTTTTTTAATAATTCAATAATTTAAGCAATATTACGATCGGTTGTGTCAGTTTGACCCCCCCTCCCGGAGAGAGAGAGAGAGAGATCCTTAGAAAGCAATTGAAATTTATTAGAATACATATTGAATGCGAAAACTCAAAATGAAAGCTGTGATACTATTACTTTTTATTTTCAAAAAAATATGTCAAAATAATTCTTAGAGTTAATAGTTAACAATATATGTTATATTTTTTATATGTTAGGTCCATTTTGTTTAATTTTTTATGTTTAGGGGACTATTTATGATACTATTTTGGTATACAAAACGTTTAATTTGAATAATATTTAAAATGTTATATGTTTTATGTAGTTTTGCACAAATATAACTGATTTTAGATGGTGACTTTAGTCAGGTCCTAATGATCCTGGTCAAAAAATATATATTTAAAAAATTGGGGATCAAATTTTATTTTACAATGCTAAGTCTGAATACAGCATTATTAAAAAATGGCTGGTGGGCAAAAACGGCTGGCAAAATATAATTTTTTAATACTATGTCCCTATATCGTATTTTTTTAAATGGCCGGTTTTTGGTGGGAGGTGAGTCTAGGAGTCCAAATACTATTTTTCAATGTCGTTTTCAATGTACATTTTAATTTAAAAAATTATAAATTAAATGGGGGTATGTGGTATGGATGGGAAAGTATTACCAAAGGTCAAAGGTCATTAAATGGAGCAGAATCAACCCTTCCTCTACTACTTATGGCCATTTATAAACAATTATTAAATATAGATTGTTGTTTGTTTGTACTTGGCAATAAATATGTTATCGCAATCAAAAATGTATTGGTTTAGAATTATGTCTGTATTTTTCGGTGATAAGTAATCATTCTCATAAAGCAAATTATACTCGCAAAAATATTCAACTGTATTTAAATTAATTGCGGCTATTTAAAAATGTTCTTCTGAACTTTGCACATGAAACATGAGTAGAGCTACCGATGTTTTTCAATGTTAAAATAAGGATTATTATTAGATAGTCATGTGAAGCATTGGACCATTAGTGTTCAAACTTGTAAAATAACGCAATTTATTATAATTCGACAAATAGGTGTACTGTATATTTTTTCAAAAAAGCCTTATTTAACTTAATACATACTACTTATAATTAAATAAGATATAGTAAACTACAAAACGGATAAACTCTTGTTAATTTAATAAAATGTTCATTACCATTATAAAAAATACCGAATTTTCACGAATATAAGAAACTTTAATTTTCAATTTATCTATTTTTATTATTATATTTATTAACTCAGATGAAAAAGTTCTTCAAAGAAATAAATTCAAAGTTTATTATATGTTTTCCATATTTGATCAATATAACTTGTATTAAATCGTGATTGATATTCCATGATTTGAACAATGAATATTGAAACAGTGTATTAAAAAATCATTATATTAATTGCTTTTTGTCTAACACGCAAAAAGTGGAATTATTCCTAAAGTAGTAATAGCGTTATCTTTCTGCAAATGAATTGTTTTGGAGAAGAGGTTCATTATAAGAAGCACGGTTAATTACTCAGGCGATATCATTTTAATTGGACATAATTGGAAACTAGATTACACAATAAGATATTATGTATAAATAAAAAAATTGTGAGGAAGATAAAATAAATGTTCAAAACTTTTATTCTTTTTCTAATAACGCTCACTACATCCTTAACACGTATGGTTAATTCTGCTTTGCCAAGATAACTTGTATTATTAATTAATAACATACACATATTTACAATGCACAACACGTACCTTTGAAATATCAGACTGTTCTTTAAAAACAACTCCTAGTTGTCAACTATAACTTTCCAAATGTGATAATATTAAATATTGATTTATACATGATTGACTTTTGAAAAGTTTTTTTTTAAATCTTGGTGATTGCATTTGTTATTGTGATCTTTTTAAACTTCAATATGTTTGGTTATGTAATCTATGATTAAAAAGATTTAAAAGTGTGCGTTTCCTTTTTTGATTAATGTAACGCCTAGGTATGTGTTTTAGCCGATTAATTAATATTACATTAATGCCATTTTATATATTAGTTATTTCACTGTCGATAATATAGTATTAGAAACTCTTGCTATCATTTTCAAATTTTTCTCCTGCAACATAATGTTAATATAGTTTATATTTAATTAATTCATTTTTAAATGTAATATATTATATTTTTTTATTTTTTTTATTTGATTAATCACTCTTAATGTTAGTGAGCAAGACATAGTGGTAACATAGGCCCCTGAAGGCAGACTATCTCGTCAATTTGAAAGCCTTCAGCTGTCAAAACCAATGTTCACACTTAATTTGGCCTTCCGCAAATAAAGCATTTCTACAATCCATGGTAAACCTTCCGAGCATTCATTTAACTTTACACCGAATCTCAAATGTATGCTTAATGAGATCATCCGGAACGATTGAAACAAAATGGTGCAAAATATTGTTATATTACACCTTATCGCTAGCTTACCACAACAACTCGCGAGATGGTCAAACATATTAGTATATATATTGGTAACAAAGTAAAATAAGGTAACATAAAATAATGTTATAAATAGCAGTTAGTCTATCGACTTTTGATATATTTTTATTGCTTTGAAGTAGATTGTTTCCTTGTGGGTAAATATCGTCATGGAGAGTTATGTGACTTGTTACGATGAACAGTAAATTGTAAAACCTCCACATCAAATTTAATAAAATATCAATATCACCTATGTCTTTAATATTTTACTAGATGCGTATATTTTTTAAAGATTGAATTGACTTACATTTTTATAGTTTCGGTAATTTTTTAAGTTTAATCAATAATTTCGGTTGTGAAAATTATTTTGATGAAGCCTGATTTTGGTGTCCACAACAAACTAAATATTTAGTCATATTTATTTTAAAAACATTCAAGAGTGTCGTAATATATGTATGGCTCAATTCCAGAATTATATCCAACGATTGCAATTATTTCGTATTTTCAAATTCGTTTAGAGTATTTTCCCTCACCGATAATAGCGAGAAAAATGTTCCACTCACTCGATTTGAATGATAAATTTGATACTTGGCAACAGTTATTCATTATTAATGATTATTAACTATAATAACAAAAACAATAGTTCATTTCAACATAGAAAAGATGGAAAATGTTGGTAATTACAAAGCCCATTTCTAATTAGGAAAACAGAAAACACGATTAATTGTTAATAATATTTATGTTACAGTTTACGAAGGAACAATTTCCAATTATGGCTTCTTCAGTTGGCAAGCCGTCTTTTCTAACATTAATACCTTGCATCAGATTGTTTGTCCTTCTTAACAATAGTGTTATCAACATGAATACTCTTCCACCGCCCGTGCTACATTTTTTGACTATCGGTTGAATATATTAAATATATTAAATATCGGCTGCCTAATTTCTTGAGATGAGGAAGCAATGTAACAAATTGTAACGAGTTAGAATGTGTTATTAATTTTGTTATTGTAATGGAATATGATTTAGTCATGTTTTAAAAATAAATTATACTTGCTAACTGTTTTTTAATCTCCAAGCAACACGTATTTTCTAATTGGTCGTCTCACTCCGTATCTTTAATATGATCGATATCACATAAAGTAGTGAATATAATTTTCAAAATTAGTTGCATAATGGTTTCTATGTATCTCAGTAGAATGCTCAAATCTGCTCTATTCTTACATACTCAATAATATCAATCGTTGGAACAATCACATAGGCGCGCGCACTCGTGACCTCGCAGAAACTTTTCACCACTCATGATTGATGTCAGACTCGGCTTCGGCCTCCTCGTGAGACAGTGAATCACTCGTGGTGAAAACCTTCTGCTAGTCCCTCGATGGCATAATGTACTATTATTCTCGACTTCAAATGTTTGGCTTATTATTAGGTTATGTTAATATCTACTGATATTAGTGGTCAATACATAATCTATAATACTAAATTTGTGAATTCCATGTCAGTTAAACGACACTTTCACCCTTTTATACAATTAATGTTGACTTCCTCTTTGCCACGCTATACTTACTGTATCTTTTACATCTTTACAGTCATTTCTATAAGTGTATAGTACAATTAAGCTACGTTTGAGTCTACAATTCCCACATGCAGAGTATTCTTTTCCAAATTCATTACATAGGAATACTTTCAGAGTAAACTTATTGATATATTTTTCTATTAACTTTATTGAGCGACAGAGAGCACAAAAACTGACCCAACATGAATAAGGTTGAGACCCTGTTTCGTAACCTTAAATCAATCACTTATTAATAAAATAGTGTATTGATATTATTAAATTGTATTTAAATTTAACTAACCAACAAATGCCTTATCTTAAAAATGATATATTTTGTTTCAAATTTATATACTGAAATATTATTGAATTATTATGTATTAATGAATTACTTTATTAAATCATGTTTCAATAATATAATCATTTATATTTTGCAGAAATGGTGTATTTTTTTTACAATTTTGGCAAAAGTATAATAAATTAAATGAATTGATATTATTAAAATTTATAATAATAATGAAACATTTTATTTGGTAACACTTGTTGTAAATATCATTTATTGGGATGTTACGAAAAATATTTCAATACTTCAACTTTAAATGAACCAGGTGTGTTGTCCACTCTACAACTTTATTAAATGTCATATCTTCCTTTCTTGCCTGATATCGATTCAACGTATTCAGGTTCCATCATGAGTAAGTTGATTGGTTGTCATGGTCACATAATAGTTTCCTTTATGCATGTATGCCTCATTATTTCATAAATATTTAATTTAAATCTAATTTGTAGATTAATATTGCCGACTTCTTTAAATATTTCTGTTCCTTGTGTTCCGCGATATGAAACAAATGATGCGTCATTTAAATTTTCCACTTTGATGTTTGCATGTAATTATATTAATTATCTTATTTAACACTTTTATGGGGGACACTTCGATTGGGTGTTTCTGGATGGTGATGGAACAGGCAAGCTCGAGATAAAGATTGATAAAGAAAGACAAAATACAATGATGATGAGGTGTGCTTCCTGTAAAGATACATATTACATTTAATATTAACAATCGAATAGTCGAGGCTGCATTCACAATTGATATAATGGATGACTTTATTATAATTTGTGTTTCTATGGAGACAAGAGGCTTCAGCATCTCAAAGTTACCAACCGTTCGTTTTACTTTTATTACTTGTAACTATTTTGAATTGATTTAATAAATAATTTTTTAGTTTAGTTTTATATATTTATCATTTAGTATAGACTGAAATTCACAATGTTCCTCGGTGAAACTGAAATTGTTTTTCATTTTATTTTTCATTAATTTTATAATTATAAATATTTTAAATCGTTTAATTTAAAATTGAAATAATAAACGAACAAAAGAAACCCACTTAATTCAATTTTCTTATCTTTCAACATTTTGTTGTCCGCAATTGTTCCACAGTTTATTTTCTTTTATAAAGGAGCCTCTTTTATATTATTTAAATTTTGTCAGAATCAATTAATTTGAAAGTACTTCTTATTATTGGAACCATAGATACGGATTGTTTGAATTCATATCTATGAGTGGAACTTTATTGTTTTACAGAAACCTGTTCCTTTTTTTATGAATAAATCCATTTATAAACAATATATACATTTTTTGTTTGTTTGTTCTTCGTTTTAAATTTTTCATAACATAAGTAATAATTATCAATTTTCTATTCTCGTTTGTAACCAGTTAATAGTGAATTTTTAATAATCTTTCCTATTTAACTTTAATAACTGTTTCGCTTGTGTATTGTCAATTTTCGTATAAATGGATGGATGGATAAATATATATATATATATACTTTTATTATATTATGTAACACTGGTGCGTTCTTTTGGAAATAATTGATTCCAAGATTATATTTTACAGTTCCAAATGTATTGTTTCGTGTATTTCCAATTTTGAATATTTATTTCATAGCAATTAAGATACCTTTTACACAAGTTCATTGAATAATGTTGTTCGATTCCAATATGTGTAAAGTTTATTAGATATACTTTGAAATTGAATTACAACTTATTTAAGTGTTAACATATTTTCATTGGATGACAGTTTAAACCCATTTTCAATAAACTTTGATTTTATAGTGTTTTAATGATAAATAACATACAACTGTTGTAATTTAATAAATTAGCAATGTTTATATTAAATAAATACATTATGATTAATTCATGGATTTGTTTTTTAATAGGTCACGTGTTTGCATAACGACGAGTGCGGTAACAATGTATCGATTTGAAAATGATATTTAATACATATTGAATAAATAAAAATATGAAAATTGCAAAAATTAATAATTATGTTACAGTTAATGCACGCGTTTCTAAATTATCGAAAAGAATATGAAGTCGATCTGCGATTATTAGGATATCAAATTGATAATTTAAAAACGAGTGTATTATCTCGTATAACCTTATTCCTATCAATATTTTAATAGTTGATTTAGAAAATAATGTACTACTCTTGGAAAAAAAATTAGTACTTTTCAATAAAATGTACTGATTTTTTAATTATTAAAAAAAAGTAAAAGTTCGACAATAACAAACTAATTATCAAATAAGAATAGACGATTGGCTCTTAAGACTATAAATACGTGGAACTTAAAATACGTAAGGGGTTTACTATAAAACGTATTTTTTATAATTAAATAAATGTATTTTTCATAATTACCTTAATGTATTTTTTATAATTACATAAACGTATTGAATAATAACAAGCATGTACACAGTAAACAAAATATGTGTTAATAACAATTGATACATGATTTCAAAAAGTTTATATTAACTTAATCACGAACAAATACAAATTGATGTCACGAACAGCTTTGATTACTACATGTAGATGTTTTTTAAATGATTCAAATTCTCTTAATAAATGACCTGGATACAGTTAGCTTATATTATCAAGAATAATCATACATAAATTTGGTAACTTGTATGGAGTATTCAAAGTCACGACTACGTCTGGAAGTTTCTAAGTTTGCGGAAGACATATTATCTGTCTAGGAGGATCACGTCAGGGGAATAAGGGGGTTGTGGTACACGAGTAACATAATCATTTTTGAACCAGTGAGTCACAATATTCTAGCCAATGTGACGTTGTCGTGTTATATTTTCATCTGCCAATTAGGTAATGTGAGAAAACGTGTTAAAATGCATAGAAATTGAATATTCTATTCCAAGTTTTACAGTTCCTCTAGAATAAAAAATTATTGAACAGCCTTTATAACCAGTTTATCTTCCAATATCAGCTAACATGATTCAATCTATTAATTTGAAAGTTCTTGATGATAAAATGAATTTAATTGATTTTGGTGGAGAAATGTCACAATTCAATCACATTTAAAACAAATTTAAGCTTATTTTATTGTTTTTTAAATGGAAGAGCGATGCGAAAAAACTAATGAGGAATAGCCTACTTAGATTTCTAAAAAATATGGAGATGATACAACAACAAATTTTGCATAAATTTAAATTGCTAAAGAATAAAAAATTCAACCATTTTATTATTGTATGAGAGATAAAGTAAAACAAAAATTAAAGAAGAACTAAATTATTTAGCAATTGTAAACATTCATACTTCTAAAGAAAAAGATATCCATCATTCTGCAATTTTTAAGAAAACCATTTGTTTATTTTTGTTCGATTGTTACGGTTTACCACCATCTCGAGAATTAAAAGATGTATCAGATGAACAATATTGGAAAACTTTTAAATTAAAAAAAAAGCCAGAAATTGTGGTCCATTAAGTGTGTAAGTTTTGTGGAAATAAATCTAAAGGAGAAAGTTTTGAAAATATTTTAAATAGCTTCGCGCATTTCAGTTAAATTTTATTTAAACGTAACGTAACACGGTTCCCTTAAAATTGTAGAAAGTGAATAAAAATTATAAAATAATTGAAGAGTTAATTAATGAACTATCTAAAGTTCATGAAAATGATACTAGCGAGCAATACTTCAAGACAATACATTTTTCATTGAAGTACTATTTGAATAATTTGAAGAAAATGATAAAATTAAATTATTAGGAAAACTTATTTTAAAAATTAGGAGTTGTAATTTCTAACAGTAAAGAATTAATGGCAAATTAGCAAACTAAGAAAGCTGAAGAAATAGAAGCTGTTCACGTTAATAAATATTAAAAAAATTATTAAGTCAATAAATTAATTAATGAAATAAATAAATTAATAAATGAATGAGTGAGGGAAAACGAGTTCAATTAGATAGAAATTTTTTTAATAAATGATACAGGAGAATATATTAAAAATGAATTAAAAAATTAAATTTCTTTATTCAAATAACTGAAATTATTTAAGTGGTTCCACTTTTATTGTTTCTTCTTTAAAGGTTGATCATATATTTCCCGCTGTTCTTGAAGGATTTAATGCGCTTCAATCTGCATTATTTGTATCAATGTCAATAGCTTTTTTACAGAATAAAGAAATATATAATAAAAAGATTTGTGTTATATGTTTAACAAATTTATTTAAAATGTAACTATTAATCGAAAGAAATATTTTAGTTAAAGATTTGGAACAATTTAATATTTTAATAATTAATGTGAGAGATGATATAAATAAAATAAGCTAGCCAAGCTCCTTTTAGTTAAAGCAAATAACCAGCATTTTTTTAAATTGGAGACAAATAATTTATTGGATGTAATGAAAATACATTCTTTAGATAGTTTCAATTGGATCAATGAATACTATGAATTAATATTATAGTAATTTAACCAAAAATTAAATGACTATTTTTAAAACCATATTTAGAAAATTTTAATCTGGTATAATTTTAAAAATTTCACAATTTGATTTGAAAATTAAAACTGTTAAAGATATTGAGCATATATATTAAAATGGAATAAATTAAAATCTTAAAAAATATCATAATAAATGGTGATAATAGAGAAAAGTTTGAAAGAAAAATTCTTCAATTTTCTCAGTAGAATTAGTTAAAATAAAAAATAAAAAATGATATTATTCCTGATAATCAGTTTTCACACTATTTTGTTTTAAAAGTTATCCTAAGCAAACAATATTATATAATTAACACAGAAGAAAAAATATTGATCTTCAAAATAGTATTCCAACTTATTTATGATCGTAAATAATAGAATTATGAATGGTGATAAATTCTTGCAATTTGTTCTAGGAGATCAAATAAAAAGTTGTAGATGAAAATATGAGGGAACATTTTAAGGATTTTATTAATAGTGTTTAACATTTAGTGTTTGCAAACATCACATATTTTACACATAAAAAATATACTTTACGATTAACGGTAAATAAGAGTTAAAATTTAAAATCAATTAATAAAAAAAATTGAAAATATCGCAATTGAAAAATTCAATAGAAAAATAAGCTAAAGAAATAAAAGAA
>JAUZND010003519.1:0-12212 GCA_034780555.1 Coelogynopora nodosa
TATGGTGTACCATACCAAAATATGTAAAACTTAGTAAACGATTTGAAAATTATATAACCGGTCGATGCAGCAGTTACATAATCAAGTTCACCAAAAGGTAATGACTCATCACTACTGGTCGATTCTGCAGCAGTTACGTAATCAAGTTCATCAAAAGGTAATGTCTCATCACAACTGGTCGATTCTGCAGCAGTTACGTAATCAAGTTCATCAAAAGGTAATGACTCATCCCTACTGGTCGATACTGATCGAGATTATTCATCAGAAGTTTATAACACGTCACCAACGGTAGATTCTGCAGCAGATACTTAATCGAGCCGTAGAGTCTAAATTTAACAGATTCCCCTAATTGTACATCCATCCAGCAATTGAAACAGACAATACAAACAATGACGTAAATTTTGTCAAGTTGTCCTCATGTTGTCTGCTACATTTCAGAGGGTCAACGACTATCTAAATTAAGTAACTGGAGGGGGACTCGAGACTAGGGCCTTGACCTTGCCTGACAAGTTTGACAAGATGCTTGCCATTTTGGAAATAAAGACTATGAACCCGTATTGATCGTTTGCCTTTGTTT
Source organism: Coelogynopora nodosa (assembly GCA_034780555.1). Taxonomy (NCBI): domain Eukaryota; kingdom Metazoa; phylum Platyhelminthes; order Proseriata; family Coelogynoporidae; genus Coelogynopora; species Coelogynopora nodosa. The sequence goes on from JAUZND010003519.1 coordinate 578, forward strand.
GAACATGTGTATTGATCATGATCTCCTGTGTGACATTTGTATTGATTTATGAATTGCACCCATGTATTAAAATTATATTATATTCTATTGGATTAATTAATTAATTAACAATATAATTAAAGAGGAAAAGCGAACGACACAATTATATTGCATATTCATTCAAATTTGCTATTTTCATTAATATTTACAGATGTAGCTCATTTTTACTATCAAAAGATCAAAATATACATTCTTCGATTTAGTAGAATAGACTTTACGCTATTCTAAGAACGGTGAACTAAAGTATGGTTAAACTTATATAATATATTGTAAATACTAAATTGTAGGTGTAGAAAACAATTGTACGAAATATACGCATTTTAATCAAGATAAAAAGGCTATTCATCTGGTATAATCCCCAAAAAATGCACTTTATTTGTCAATATGAGACTATATAGATGACTAATATATATTTAAGTTAACAATATACTTTATAATACGCTGATGAAAACATAATTAGAGAAAATGTAGACGCATACATTTGATATCGAGAGTTTAGATGATCATGAATATCAATCCATCAGCTATAGGCTACATAGGTCTGGCGCCAGGGGGGGTGGTTCGAACCCCCTACCCCCCCCCCCCCTGGATCCGCCCCTGCTAAGGGTCTGGACATTCAGTGGAACATGTGAAAAATATCAGAACTTATCCATGCTAAGCTCACATTAAGCAGCACGGATAAATGCCCATAATTAAGGTAAAATGCAGTCAACATATGTATTGCTATCTATTTTGGCAGTAAAAAAGCCGTGAGCTTCAATATATACTCATGAATGAGACTGAATGAGCGCAGCCCAGGTTATATGGAGTCAGATTACAACCATGTAGGATGGATAGATATGAGTTAGATTCCAAGTTATCTCTGAGTTAGAAGTCGGGTTTCATAAGAAAACACAGTGCTTTGCAATATCTGATCGTTTAGGATTTACAATATAAACACGGCAATAAATGAAAGTATGATACGAACTATTAATATGCTAATTGATAAAGCATAAAAACATACGCCATTTATGTTTATAACTTTCCGTTTACATATTTGTAAAGCCATTATCATATTATTCTTAATGTTCAAAGTTCAGGTATTAATTTAAGCCGTATTTTAAGACAGTTTTACTATTATTAGAAAGCTGAAACAAGTATATATATCTCTTATCTCTTTTGTGGGAAAACTTTCATTAAAAGGTATTAAAAATGTAATATCTTAGCGGCGAAGATATCATATTCAAATAGGTAAAAGTACAGACTAATTCGAGATGTATTTTTCGATTATCTTTATGTAAGTTGTTAGACTATTTAATAAATGGTTGTAAATATAGGGCAGTTTTTAATGCAGTATAGGAACCATCCACCGTTTGTAAGTAATTTATGATGTAGTTGTAAATACAAGGCTTGTGGATTAGCAGTACCGTATATAGGAACTGCAGTTTGGTAGTCAAGTTTTGTAGTTTAAAGTCCACATTATATTTTAGATCGGCCTATAATGCATCTCTTGAGTAGTGTTATTTCAGGCGGTAGCCACCACACGAAGTATACTATTGAATTGGGTTCTGTTCTGAATGGTGTATAGAACTTCTTGCCAAATAGCACGCGGCAAGTATTGTAGTTTACTAATTTCAATACTGCAGTGAAGTTGAAATACAGAATTACACATGTTGAAACTAAACATTTTAAGATGACCAGTGTACATTTCATCAACGAATAAATCAGTGTGTAAATGCTACCATGGAAACTCATAAATTAATGTGAAGTAAATGTGAACAATTGAAAACAATTAAACAGCAGCTAACATGACGTAATTACAAAAATAATCGTGATAATAATTCAAAACAAGAGGACACAAAACTTACCGAATAGTATCTCTCATGACAAACAGCCGGTCACAGTTGGTTTCACTCTGCTTCAATTAAGTCAATAAGAACTGGAAAAGAAAATGAGGTTATACACGAGTAGAAGAATACAGATATATTACCATTAAAATGTTGCAAATCGAGACGTACTTACAAAAATGCATGCAGTACATTTCGCGATCATAAAAACTTCATCGAAGTCCTTATTGTTCGAGGTGTAATTTTGACATATATTGAAAACAAGAATAATGAATAATGTATGTGTTGTTGTGAACACACGTTTTACTTAACTATCAGATTGTGAAGTCCCATTATGCTTTCAATGCGAGACTTATATGTAGGTGTTGTGGCACCTCAGCAAGATTCCAAAAGTACGTAATCAGATATATATACACCAAACGGCGTCATAATAGGACGTGAACTGTGCTGTATTATGTGACGTATTAGGGGAGTCAGTGTCGAATGAGTGTGTCCAAGGACTTCTTTTGATTGTCTCAAAATGCGTGACGATGGCGGTGATATGACAAATCAGAATCTAGACAAATCGGTTTTTCAGTTGATATGTCTTTATGTTGAGGGATGTAAACAACGTCAAGTTTATTTACGATTAATAAAGTTCGTTGAGCCTAATTTCAACAGTTAAAAATTGATAAAAAATAAGATATTGACTGTGTAATCCATGCCTAATAATGCGCACTCAAAATAAATACACTAATTCAATAATTACTCTCATTAATACACTAATATTTACGTTTATACTTTTAAACATACAGAATATAACTAAGGTTAGTTAAAAGTACCTACATCACATTAAAAACTTGACAGAATTTAAAAAGTTAATGCGAAAAGTTTTTTGCGATAGTCCATATTTGACCTGCTTTCAAAGATTTGACCTACTTTATATTTTAGCCACGTATACGGCAGTACATTCAGCATCATATTCGCTTTGTGTTAGGGTTAGGGTTATATAGGGTTGCTTCTCTACAATATTCCGTTCCCAAAGTGAATTTGATGCTGAATGTACTGCTGTATATTATGTGGCTAAAATAGAAAGTAGGCCATGTCTTCGAAAGTGGGTCAAATATGGACTATCGAAAACAAAATCAATTTAGATACGTCGAGATCTACGTTTTGACTTCAAGATTGTCTCTGTAGGATGTATAGGATGTTCTTTTTTTTCCGTGAAGCTTAAATGTAGGCTGGGTTTATTCATCAGAATTAACATAAACATAAAAAAACTTGCTATATATGACAAATGTTTTGAATATACATATCTAATCTAAACGGCCATTGTTCAAAGGTTATTATAGCATATTTTAAGTATTATTTTAGATTTGGCTTGTTGTAATATCAAATTAAACAACATTTGGAAAAGTGGTACTTATAAAGGGATACATTCTTGGAATATTTTAGAATGATCAAACGTTAAATATATATTATGTTTATACAAACTAATATGTTAAAATTGTATGTACAAATTATAAAAGTAATGAGTAGTATACTAGATCTAGAATAATATCTCGTATAGAATACATATATCGACGTTCCTTGTTTAAGCATAAAATGTAACACTATTAGCTGAGTCTGAATACTATTTATAAATCAATTTTAGAAAATGTTCTAAGCATATTGAAATTAATAATTTCATTCATTCAGTAATGAAGGCCTCCTAAATATATATATTTAGATTGGTTATTGTTTAAAAATGTTTCAATATATTTAATTTTTTATACTAATTATGTTGTTATGGAGCATTTTAGATATTTTAATTTCATAGCACTAAAATCATAAAGAAAATAGCATTATTATCTCAGTATTTCCTTTCTTGAAAATGTACGGACAAATATGTAACACAAAAGATTATAGTGTGGGTAATTATATTATATATTCCATATATTACATTCCATATATACATTATATATATATATATAATACCATTATATTTGAAGTACAAGTTAATGTAAACATATTCTGACGCATTATATATACATATACAATATATCGATTTTTATAAATGATGAACCGCATACTTACTTTACTTAAATAAAATGAATTACTGATATAAAAAATTGGAATGAAAATCTTGTTTACATTATTTCCAACATTTGGGGCGATGCAGTGTCGTAGTTCGACACTGTGATTTCAAAATAACAAGAAAACTGTATAGCAATGTTAAAACATACACAATTTATACATAGTATTTTTAAAAGAATAACAATTTTATTGTAGTAATATACAAATATACATCTTCATTCGTATTTTCACTCTTAAATGCAGTACTTAAATAACTTCAAAAAACCAAAATAATTGATATACTATAGAAAAAAAGCTATTAATTATTTTTATATAAACTAAAAATATATTTTGAAAAAACTGATGAGGTGGCAATTATACCCCGAAACCGATCTGCACATGGATTTACCTATCGATTACTGTCTCTATCAAAATGCATCTATTCATTATCGTAGCGCAGCATGGAGAATTATACTTGTAAAAATATATTGTACGCATAATTGAAGAAATGTACAAATAAAACAAGAACAAAATATGCATGAATATAACGCATTATGAATTACATTTAAAATGACCGTGGTTCCAATATAGAAAATATTTTAATTGGTATAGGATCGAATTATAAATATTATTCTAATTTAATATGGCTGTAAAATTGCATTCAATTTCATAATTTAATATATAACTAAAAGGGTTAACTTATCGTATAATAAGGCGTTTGAAAATGTCAATACCAATATCACAGTTTTAATTCACATGTGAGGAGTAGGCCTACATCGCATCTCTCTAAATTCTAATAAATGCGAGAATGTAAACATAAAAATCTAATATCTAAGTTATCCTTGACCCGTGTCTTCTGGGTCTAGAATCACGTAAAATTCCATTAATATAATTTTTAGTAAATTGAAAGTGCGCTATCCTGTCGTTTTAATAGTTGTTCTCGATAAGAAACTAACTAATGCATTTCACTTACTTTTTAGCTCCGTACTTGTGCAGCCAATTACTGACTTCGGTTGAAGTATCAGTGAAGTGAAACATATAATGATTACGGTTTCAATTGCTACTACTGATTGCTGAATGTTTTTAACTGTCATGATAGTTGTGGTAGATACTATAAACAAAATATGTGCAATTTATTTAAAGTATATCTAGGGATATCGATTTTAACATGATTGATTTAGCTTGGCATATTACATATTAAGTTGTTTTACAGGGCACATATTTAATTAAATAGATTTTTTATTATTAAACTAGATCGATTATTTTGCGGCAACTATTTCATTCTATAATTTAATGATATTTGGAAATCTATACCACATTATTTTGCATAACAATTAAGTGATATTTCACAATTAAATAAGTATATATAATTAAGGAATATTTTGAGAAATTACTGACTATAAATTGTTCACGTAAAGTATGAACACAATTCAAATATTGATTTTCATATTTAAATTTAGCGTACATTATGTGAATTTTTGAAAATTAGCTGAGAAAGCTCTTAGTTTCTATTATAATATATATATATATATATGTAGTAGCCTTGTTTAATTAACTGCTCATAACTCAAGATATATTGAACAAATTACACATGAGCTCTCTCGTGACTAATAAATCATCTCATAGACTAGTGATCAAATTTAAGTTGTCACATGTGGCGTAATGTAAAGAACCATAATTGCGTATATAAAACAGGGTATTACTTGATGTTTATATTCGGTCATATATTTTAAATATTCAATTCAATTCAACTCTGTTTCGTTGTTTATTTTACGAAAATGATTTATCCAAATTGTATTCAAGTTGTTTAATTTATTGGTCAGTAGTTATCCAATTGCAAACAGGCAAACAAACATAATATAATTAGTGTCAATTGTTTATAAAAGTCAACATGTTTTGTTTCCCAATCACTAGACTTAGTTAGTTGTATATTTTTTTTAAACGCAGAATGAAGATATTTCTCATACTTCTGATCCCAATCATTTCGCGTAAGTGATATGTATTACTTTTAAGCAGACACTATTGAGTGTTTTAAAACAGTTTTACCCAGATCATATCTAGTTAACATAACACCGTAATTTGGATAATTAATTGTTGATAAAAATACCACCTTAACCAGAAACAATTATTCGCCTATACTTTTTACTTAATTACATTTATTATAACGATCTAGTAATTCATTAAAACGTGAATCAAGGATACCGATTAGTTTGTACAAATTATGTTCTTTCAATTACTATGTTCTTTCCCTGTCCGAACAATTTTTTAAAAATATTTAAATATAACCATAGGTAACTTATCTATACTAAATTATCATATTAAACTTAATTATTTTATTGGATGTGTTCCTCCAATACTCTTTTTTTTATGCAAGAGTATCAATGTATAATATAAGACAATGAGAAGCGGTATAAATCGAAATAATATAATTCAAATAAACGATTCACCAATATAAATTAGGGGAATCAGATTGGCTAGAATCTGTGAGGGTGAAGCTTTGGTCACTCCTCGCTCTATCATCACTGATTTCTTGTCTGTGCTTGTCATGCTAATGTGACAATTCTGCCCAACTTTTAATTGAGGATTGATTATCATCACAGAACAAAGTAAAATTATTTCAAGATTATAATAATTAAACGTTATTTAAAAAATTCAATGTTGATAAATTGATCAACACAAATGTGATAAAAATTTAGTTCTAAACATGAATTAATTATTTATGTTGATAAGTTCTAAACTAGCTATTACCCAATTTAAACATAATTAGATTCCCATATTTTTCTGGAAATATATTTATTACTGGCTTTAAATCTGAAGCGTTTTATTTAGCCCTTACAAAAAGTAATTTACTTCATCTGTGTAAACTAACATGGCATCAATGAAGTCATTCAAAAATTGCATGCTAATCAGTTTCTATAGCCGCGCGCGTATGAAAGTACGGCAAATGAATGTATGCATTCAAAAAATAGGTAATTAAAGTCTACCTCATGATCCCATATGGGGATTACAATGCCCTTAATCCGTTATCGTTGTTTAAAAACATAAATATTTTAAATTCAAATTTATTTTAAAAATAGAAAAATACGAATTAAAAAAAGGGATTAGATGAATTAAAACCCCCCCGGCATGACATACTGTCAACATAAAACTATGTAGGCCTACTGTTATGTCTTTTAATACTGTTCGAAAATATAGGAGCGACCGAAGAATAATGAAAACTCAAAAATAGAAATTTAAAAATACATTCATGAATTTATATATGGGGCAATATAACAAATAAGAAAAATACAATGATTGTGATTTTTCGAATCCTGTAATCCTGAAAATATAATAACAAATATATTTATTTATTTTTCTCTTCTTTACTTATATTTTCAAATAATCTTTTTTGCCGATCATTTCGCAATATTCAGAGTTATATTATATAGTAAAGAGAATGTTTCTGTGTTGATTAAAAACTTTTAAAAAACAATGATACATTTGGTCTGGAATTTTAAAATTAATCATACTCAAAGCAGACAGTTTGTTACATTGTTCAATAAAAATTAACGAAATGCTTCACTGTAGCAAGACATTGTCAAGTATTTATCGCAATGGACAGAGCTATACTATTTGTAACTAGGGCCGTTTGAAGTATTTAACTTTGTGTCTAATATTATAATACAGTTAACTAGTGTTTTTATGTATGTGTATCACAAACGGTTTCTAAAAATGTTATTATTTGAAAGATAGCCGACAGTTTAAAATAAACCAATTTTAGTATGCAATATATATATAATCTAAATATAACGTTGTGTAAATAATATCAAAAATTAAACAAATAGATTTGCAACGATTATTTTATAATTAAAGTAAATTATTCGATTTTAGTTCTTGCCTTATACATTACATAATTAAGTATACATGAAGCCAGGTAAATTGAATACATTTAAATTTGAATTCTTCAAATATTTTGCAATAATCTAGGATTAAAATATTAATAATAAAAATCGATGTGTCCCTACAGGTTTATAAAGAAACAAATTTAGATAACAGCATAACAATAAGTTTGCAAGATTGTTATACTTTTTTGTTGATTTTTACATTATAAACGAACAAATTATAATAATAACAACTAATATAACTATTTTAAATAATAATAAAATTGGAAATTTATCTAATTAGAGTTTCTTATATTATATCATCTGTAATCTTGTGGGAATCCGAGATCACATTTGTTATGCTCGCCTGTTTATAGATGAACTGTTTATTAAATTAACCCACTAATGCCATAAAATGCATTTATATATACATTATGTTACAGTAAGCTATGTGTAATATCTAAAATGCCCACAACGGATTATTTTCTGTGTATTATGCAAATTAGTTACTTATGTGAAGCATTATTTTAACCAAGGAATGTAATAATGGATTGGTAAATATGAAAAAACAATGCCAATCGTGAATTTATCTGAAATATTCTGAATATTTCATTTGGTTTCAACTGGTTATATAATGTGAATTATTAAGGAATGAAACAATTTGAATCAAATTTGAAAATTATTATAAATTATCAAATATGTAATTATACAAACACACTCATATATGAGGATTATTTTCACAAAGTTATATTTGTTAGCAGATTAACCGTAAATAAATAAAAATATAATTATATCCGACTTATTATTACATTGCTAGGTATAATGTTTTTATACAAGACAAAATGGAATTCTTCCAATATGAATGTTTTTAACGGTTATTATTAACATTTCGATGACAACTTGTCCAGTGCTTCAAGCTATATTTTACACAACTGCCATTTTTGAATCAATCACTAGATGCGAAACGTCCAAACGAAGTGTTAGTGAGCTCCAATAAAAAGTGGTACTACGATATGGTATTCCTTCTTGCAATGACCTTCCAATTGCAACACCCATTAATAAGAGAAAACAGAGTCTGAATAATTATAAAATAGTGTCACAGGTGATGATAACGAAGACGATGAGAATCAACCACATCTAATAACAGATCTCTGGTACTACAGATCTTAATCTGACAAAAACAAACTCTGACATTCTGGGCTTCAGGTTCCAGCAATGTCATCTCCTTAGATTATTGAAGCCACAAGGAGACCAGCTGACCACAGCTTTCAACATTATTTGCCATCGTTCTTTGGCACGGAAGGTTCCCGGGTGAACTGCACTGATATTCCTGAACTTTTCGATTCACCCGATCTTCATCACGAGCCCGCCAAAACAATGACTCCTTTTTATCTATGGTTAGAGATTGGTGATTTTGGAGATTTTGGAGATTTTAAAATGATTGCTGTTCTTTTTGGAAGGTAGCGAGGCTACACAATGTTTTATGTTTTCCGTGTGAATGTTCTGCATCGCTCTGCAATCTGGTCAAATAATATAATGGAAATTTTGGGGCATAAAGCGTGAGACCATGCTAAGTCAAAACTATGTGTGCCAACTAAACTGGAGATTGGGTTAGAATCTCGTCAATACTCTATAACCCTGTGTATCGTAATATTTTGACAGAGTAAAGTTAATGTAATATTCGTAATTAGCACAACCAAAATAGTAAAAAACTGCAAATATAATATACCTGTTATTGCACTAAAAAATGTAACATAATGTACAATATTAAGCAATACACATGCTATAAAAAGCAAAACACATGCGATAAAACAGCAAAACACATGCTATAAAACAGCAAAACACATGCGATAAAACAGCAAAACACATGCGATAAAACAGCAAAACACATGCGATAAAACAGCAAAACACATACGATAAAACAGCAAAACACATACGATAAAAAAGCAAAACACATGCGATAAAACAGCAAAACACATAAGATAAAAAAGCAAAACACATGCTATAAAAAGCAAAACACATGCGATAAAACAGCAAAACACATGCTGTAAAACAGCAAAACACATGCGATAAAACAGCAAAATACATACGATAAAAAAGCAAAACACGTGCTATAAAAAGCAAAATACAAGCTATAAAAAAGCAAAACACATGCGATAAAACAGCAAAACACATACGATAATAAAGCAAAACACATGCGATAAAACAGCAAAACACATACGATAAAAAAGCAAAACACATGCTATAAAAAGCAATACACATGCTACAAAAAAGCAATACACGTGCTATAAAAAAGCTATTCATTTTATAATATGTACCCTCTGAAATGGAAATTCTATAAATGGTAACATTACAATTATTTCACTAGTCAGTTTTGAACACTGCACGGACATTATAAAATATTGATGTAACTTCTATTCGTTTAATGTCATTTCAGTGTTATTAAATTAACTACCTACTTTATTTTTAAAGCAATAATTCTCGAAACCAGTTCCGTTATATTCAACAAAAACAATTAACATGACAAATAACAGAAAACAAAACGTATAGCAGAGCAATTTCACGCCAAAGGGAACAAAAGTGACGTCATAAAAATATTGTGTCGTGGTGATTTAGAATACCATTTCAGTTTAAAAACATTGTCTTAGCTTATTACTGATACAGAAAGAATTATTTAATTATTATCTATTTCGGTATTTGTTTGTATCATTTTTACGTTTAGTCATTTTAAAATAATGGTTTATATCAGGAAATATAGTCAGATGTGTGTCTTAAAATATAATTGGTAAACGTTTCACATTTCGGTATAATATATTAATAATATGTTGTTAAGGAACCAATCTTTGTAAAAAATATATAATACGAATTTAGTCATTGAGTTACAGATATTAGTATATCCACATATGTTAAAGTAAATGTGTATGTTACATACCTAACGAATTTCAGTGAAATTATAAATAAATAAATTCAGTTAAATTATTTTTGTGCATAGAAATAATATTGCTTTAATAAAAAACTATTTCAAGTTGCTGCTACCTACAACACCACTCTAGACTTGATTAATAGATTTCAATGTCCATTTAACTATATTGTAAATTAGTGTGTGAATTATGGTGACGCACCCAACGTTAGGCGCGTACCAATAGAAATCGGATTTACTCTAGAAGACATTAGAACTCCTACACTAGACGGAACACTCTCCCTTTCCAATCGGTCGCTATAATAGATGAAAACCATCTCATACATACAATATAACGGCAATATAAAATATGTCCTACATCGAATTTCAGAATTACGAGTATATAGAAATATTTAATTTTTGTATTTATTATTTTTAGGTTGTATATTTTGTTATATATTCGAAATAATATATATACAGTTTATAATTTTAGTGAAATATTTTGAACTGGTTAACAATAATTCAGGAAATATCTTTGCAACTGCATTTATACATAAAATCCATAAAAATATTTTTTCAATTTATATTGTATGAAAAAGAGTATATATTATTCATTTAATTATTAATCGACTCGTGTTATTAATCAACACGTGTTAGAGAACGTCTTCTATAGTAAGATTCAGACTTGCTCGTTTCAAAACATTCGGATAAAGATTCGGGTAGTTGATTGTCATTTGATTGAACATGTTGCCATAAAATATTTGGTTCAGACAAAATAGAGAATAATGAAGAATGCAATTAAGAAAACGAGAGAAAAAAACCATAAAAGAATCACCATACACGTCTGCATCTGCAGCTGAAAGAAAGTTCATCAACGTATTCAAACAATACGAAGCTTCCCTCTTGCAGCTACATCAAATGGATCCAAATATGCGACGGGACGATCATGAGAGGGAAATGGAGCTAGATAAAGAGGA
>JAUZND010003520.1:0-12211 GCA_034780555.1 Coelogynopora nodosa
TAATATTTTATTTTACTGCACTAATCGGCAATAATATTTTACTTTACTGCACTAATCTTCAATAACAAAACAGTAAAAATTAATTGTGAGTTATATTGTCAAAACATTCAAACAATATAACTTTTACAGTTTATAGTGCAACATCAAAGTTCAATAGTTTAAAAATGCAAAATAACATTAGAGTGCAACATCAAAGTTCAATAGTTTAAAAATGCAAAATAACATTAGAGCAATTATGCATGTGTACTATTTTGCCTTTATCTCCACCATGATTAGCATCTCCTTCACTTGAAACACTCAACGATTTCGCAACTTCAATTTTGTGATATTTGCTTTGAGAAACATAGCTTTCTGCTACTGAATCACTTCTCCATCGAAATTGCCTTTTCATGGTAGTCATTGATGCTCCAGAATCTGCCAAAGCTGTTGCAGCTGACCTGCGAAAACAGTGTCCCGTATAAGAATCGGCATTTCAAGATCCAAAACTTTAGCTATTTCTTTTGGAATTGAACCAATGGTATTTCGTCCCATTGGTTGGCCTGAAAATGTATTTGCTTTTATGTTAAAATTTTGAAAAAATCGTCCAACTTTCTTCGGTACAGAATCAAAATATGTTTTTACAATTGTGTAAGGGCAGGCATCAGGACGGTTTCCTACTTTTGGCAATGTGAAATAAAACTTCGTTTTTCCTAGAGGATCGGTTTTACTTGACTTCACGAAGATTGTGATGGTATTTTCATCAATCACAATGTCATCAAACGACAAGGCTGTAATTTCAGCTACACGTAGGCCACCGTAATATCCAATCATAACTATCGCTTTTCTGACCAGCATTTTCAAGTCTGAGTTATCAAATTTGTCACTAAATTCGAACAAATTTTCCTTTGATAAAATTGAAGACTGTTTTTTTCCTTCAGATGTGTTTTCTATTCTTTTGAGAAAGTTTTTTAAAATAGGTGTTTCATTAAAAGATTTCCAAGAATAGTATGTTGTATAGAATTTATTTAGGCAATTGTATGCCTGCCAAAGTGATGAAGGCGCATATTTATCAGATAATTCGTTCAAAAAAGTAAGTATATTGTCAAGGGTTTCTGACAAATTGTTTTCCTTCAAATATTCTTTAAATTTTTGGTGCCATTTTTCGTATATTTTGACAGACTTGCAGCTAAAGATTTTATCTTTGGTCTCGTTTGGAACATTGATCTCGTTTGGAACATTAATGTTAGAGCTTGTACAAGGTAGATTTTTTTCTGAATGCATTGTACTAGATAATTTAAGACAAAGTATAGCAATATTTTCGCAATCACAATCCAAATGGATAAAACAGTTAAAATCGTTACAGTTATGTGTCTCCATAGATTCGAATTGCCTTTTATAATTAAACAGTGGTAATTTGAATTTTCGATAGCTATAAAATTGATTAAATTGCTGCAATAATCAATTAAATTTCTGCCGCTTATGAGAGGCTCACAATGTATACATGAGAGGCTCATAAATTTCTGCGTACATGAAAAGCGAATAACCTGTAAGCGGACCCTTTATATCGCGTCATAGTTAAAAATAAAATTCTCTACACAACTCATGCAAAATATGCATAATCTTTATTACATTCAACTCGATAAACTAAAATCCCTCGGCCTGCGGCCTCGTGATTTTAATCTGTTTATCTCGTAGAATGCAATAAAGACGCATATTTTGCACTTGTTGTGTAAATAACTATTAATTATGAAGTATTTTAATGACGGATGTTCACATGATTAAAAGATTTAATATTTTCCCTAAATGCGACATTAATTAATTAATAAATCGACGGAATTATAAATAGCTTAATTGGAAACAATTTTTGTATTATTTTGTATATCCAAAAACAAATATTTAAAAAAGTTAGCACAAAGTAAAATATTACAAAATGAATAGATTCATATTTTCGGAAAATTAAGCACTAATTCTATCAAAATAAAATGATGTCTATATTTTTATACAAAGCAATAAGTTATTCAAATTACAGTTAGTTGACCCAAAAAATATTTAACCACTTAAATTTCCCAATAAAACTGTATTTGAAGTAAACTTTAAAAAGTAAATAAGTAGAAATTACTAATTAACAAAAAATGTTAAATTGCCTATTTTCAAATTTTGTTAAAAAAGAGTAAGCCGCGCCATTTTTTGGAAAAATAATGAACAATGTACAACTATATGATTGTCATCTAATAATGGTTTTATTTTCAAACATTTCACTTTGCTTAAAAGTCCTTATTAACAAAATATGCAAATTATTAATTGATTCTACGATCAAATGCAGTCGACTTATTTTTGTACATAATATGTAGAATCATTATGTTAACAGAGAGTAGGCAATTTATCATTCTCATCTGTTGTTTTTTAATGTCTTCGGCAACATTTTAAGCGCTCTGTAAATTCTACATCATTCCATGAGGCATATAACATATAAGTAAATGTTACGAGGCATTAAAATATACTTTGTTGCATTGTAATTATTGACTAATAGAGAAATAATTGCATAGTTAAGACCATGTGTGAATATTATTCCTTAGTAGTATTAAAAACACAGTAAAAGAAAAGAAAACTTTAAATTATATATTGTATAAAACAATAAGTATTATTGCAACTGCTTCGTAATTAAAATAGGTATTTTACACATGAACAATATATGTATATGTATATGTATATATATAAATATATTATATTTTAAAGATGTTTAAAACATGTTAAGAAAAGTTTTTGATTTATTTCAGTTTATATTCCGACATAATTACGATATAGTTATCCATGAATTTATTTCCAGATTTCCATTGAGTAACATTTAATAAACTTAATTGTTGAATATCTTTTACGTAAATATAATTGTTGTGAAATAACTTTTGTTTCAATTGTAATTAGTTAAATATATTTTTCTTCGAAATAAATAATTTAATGCGATTATTGACATAGATAAAAATAAAATAAAATTATTTGAAATCATAATAGAAATTTTACAAATAAATATTATTAGACCAAAATAAAAGAGTTCGTATTATAATTTTTTCTTGAAAATCAATAGATATATCAGACATGGAGAAGTCTTTCATTCAATGGTTATACAAAATTTGAATTTTATACAAATTTGTAGATTTCTTAATATAAGTAATACATACAGATCAGTAGATTTGCTTCTATGCAAGATAATATGAACAGTATTTAGAATGGCAGACTACAGTATAGAGCAAAAAGTTTATCTTGTTTCGTGGTCGATTGCATTATTTGATAACAGGGAAGAAAGTCGGCGATTATTCAAGGAGAAGTATGAAACAGAACCTCCTGCTGCCAATATCATACGATACTAGTCAATACAATTCTTAGAAACGGGAAACACTTGGTATCCAACCGCCAACGAACAGGCCGTCCGAAAACTGCCAGTAATGATGACGACTAAGACAAAAAACAATTTCAACTGATATCTCACGAAAGACTATGACGGGTGAGCGATACACTGGGGCATCCTCTTCAACAGAGCGTTGCTCCAAACATGACAAATGCAGCACATTCAAACTGGTTGTTTCAACAGGCTGGAGCGCTCCCCCAGTACGTCATTGTTCAGCAGCACGCCAGGTTCTTGACAGTAGTATAGGAAGAGTGGATTCACTTTTTACACTTATTATATTTATGGACTTTAAAATTATTATTATATATTTATTGTACACAATTATTATTTGTAATATGGTTCGTTTTTTAATTACACAATTTGCTTATAAAATAGTCGAAGACTATTGGATATGTATCTAATTAAGTGTATCTATTTTTGAAATGTGTCTGTAATTAAAGATATACACTTTTTAACAAGAGAAAAAGTTACCTACATATTTATGGTTTTGTTAGAAAACGAATTAATTGTCTGTCTGTGAATTGTTTGTCTTTTTGAATGATTTTTAAAAGGACACTTAAAAAAAGTCAGGTATATATTTTACAAAATGTTACAAATTGTTACAAAACAGGTTTTAGGCAAACGTCACAAACATTTTCAACATTCTGAACTAATTATTATTTTTAAAATGGGATGATTAGTTTATTAATTAGATAATTATTAATCGAAATCAAAATTTACAATAATTGACTATTAATACTCACTATACTTATTTTCGACAAATATATTACTAATTAGTTTTAAGAATCGAAAGCAATAACAAATATGAACTACACTCTCATTGTTACAATAGTAAAAATTGTATACTTAAACACATGATGTTAAAAATGTGATATTATTGCATGACAAATATTCTTCAACTGGTATCATATAAATATATGTTTGTAACCTATGGTTGCATGTAAACAAGTAATGGCGATATATAATATCTCACTTGGGATATCTGTTCTAAATTTCAAATTGCTTTAGTTAAATTAGTTCTATTTAATATTCCTAATAAATATGTCATAAATCTGAGTTGGAAAATTTTAGCGTGAGTTTGTTTTATTAACAATATATTATTTCTAAAATGAAATGAAAATAAAATAACGAAGTTATTATTTATTATCAATCGATAGAATCTAATTAGAAAAATCAATTTATAATTTTTAAATTACATTTTTAAAAAATTGTTAAAAGCAAGATTAAGTATATATAATAATAATAATAATAATAATAGGTAATATTGTTATATACGATATATGTAATATACTTACCACCTGTGGTTCAATAATAATCGATTTTTATCAAATACTTTGGCGGTTACATATTCACTATATAATATGTGATTCTAAATACCAGTTTTAGCAGAAAATCAATCATCCATCTGATTCTGCTTACAATGGGAGACATATAGTTATTTATATTCTTATCAAAAAATGTTCGCCTTGTTGGTGCTGTAAACCAGGAAATTGGCGCAGGAAGTTGGCGCAATAAAATAGAAATGGTTTTTGAATAAAGATCTTCTGACTGGCTTTGTAGACGATGATAAAAAAAGCTGTAAAATCTGATGAACATTGTTACGGATATTTCATACCTCTTTGTAGTATTTAATTATGATATATTTCATTCATTGTATTTTTCATTTGTTGAGTATAATAAATAACTAACGGACTAACTAACTAACTAACTAACGGAAAGAGAAATGATTTGTACAGAAAATTAATTGCTTTTATTAGAATTGATAGATTTAGCCGTTATTAGTCTTTAGTTAAAATTAGTAATCTATATTATTAAAATAGGTTGAATCGTTTTTTCATTTTTTGCGAAAGGTTATAAAAATATAGATGCAGCATTGTAGACGATTTCATGTTAGTTAATAAATTGTAAAAAATAATTTATAAAAGAAAAAAGTCCAACAAATATTCAATATAATAATTTACAGCCGATTCACCTCACTGTGTCTTCAATATATATATATATATATACATATATATAGCAAATAATATAAACATTTATACAAACAGTCTCTCGTTTCAAAGTTTGAATATATTATGTTACATTGGTTAATAGATAAATATTGAAGAGGATTTTATTTCTATTGTTTTTTAATATAATTATAATACTTGTACATATCATGCTTGACTTCAATAGTTACTTTGTTTAAGACTTTTTCTTCTCGGATTTTTTATTCCGTATTATCTCCCCTAACATTGTAAATACTTTGTTAAAAATTATAAATTATTTAACAATTACTTATGCACTATTGCATTATGTCTTACATTACAGTTCATCTGTTCATTAGCGTTATTTTTTTATTAATTAATATATATTTTACATTCAGAAATTGTTAAAATAACAAATTAATGTTTTTAGAAGTTCAAGTTCGACACCATTTTAGAATAAAATTGATTTAAAAACATTTTTTTACAAATTGTATAAAATTAAGAGTAATGCATCTATATGTGTTAGTTCATCGTATATTTATATAAGAAATATTAGAAATTAAAAATGAAAAATTATAGACTAAGATCTAAAAGCATTTTTAGTAACAAAATTAAGAACGCTACTTTTTATCACGATAAAAGTATCCTGAATATTCGATCTTCCCTTTTCTCTTGAAAGCATAATTTTGAGTTTGCAGACTTTCAAAGTAAAATAAACAAAATGGCCATTTACTTGAAAAAAATTATAAATTGTTTGAGCAAGTATTTATATTACCAAATAATACGACTTCGTGGTCTTCTCATCATCTTCTCATTTGATATCACAAATGCATATAAAACATATCTTAAAGCTAAAGATGTAAATCATTCCACTATGACGTCATAGCACATTTCAATTAGAAGGTAAAAAAAAGTAGTGTACAATTGGGAAGATTAATTGTTTAAAAACGAAATAAAATGTGATACTTAGAAAATGTGAACGATTTCTAATAGAAAAACATACCTTCAAAGTTAGATCCTTTCTCATATGACGTTATAACTAATATCATCTTACATTATAACATCACGTAGAGCATTATAACATCACGTAGGGCATTATAACATCACGTAGGGCATTATAACATCACGCTACATTATAACATCACGCTACATTATAACATCACGCTACATTATAACATCACGTTACATTATAACATCACGTTACATTATAACATCACGCTACATTATAACATCAAGTTACATTATAACATCAAGTTACATTATAACATCACGCTACATTATAACATCACGTTACATTATAACATCACGCTACATTATAACATCACGCTACATTATAACATCACGTAGAGCATTATAACATCACGTTACATTATAACATCACGTTACATTATAACATCACGTAGGGCATTATAACATCACGCTACATTATAACATCACGTTACATTATAACATCACGCTACATTATAACATCACGTTGCATTATAACATCACGTACATTATAACATCACGCTACATTATAACATCACGCTACATTATAACATCACGTTGCATTATAACATCACGTAGGGCATTATAACATCACGTAGGGCATTATAACATCACGTAGGGCATTATAACATCACGTTACATTATATCATCACGCTACATTATAACATCACGTTACATTATAACATCACGCACTTTATAACATCACGTAGAGCATTATAACATCACGTAGGGCATTATAACATCACGCTACATTATAACATCACGTTACATTATAACATCACGTAGAGCATTATAACATCACGTAGGACATTATAACATCACGCTACATTATAACATCACGTTGCATTATAACATCACGTAGGGCATTATAACATCACGTAGGCATTATAACATCACGTAGGCATTATAACATCACGTAGGGCATTATAACATCACGTAGGGCATTATGTTGTTAAAATGTATTTTACGCAAAAGCAAAGTAGTTTAGTATAAAACTAATAATGAAAATGAAAACTAAAAAATTGGAAATGAAATGAAGCACAACCAATCAGGAATGTTACACATGCTGCTTTGATGAACCACAAATGCATGCAGAGTGGTCTGTGTCGAGTATTGCAATTATTCTCGCAATATAAAGAAATCATCTCAGAAAAATTTGAGATTAATATGACATTTGACTGACATAAAATTAAATTGAAGAATATAGTTTTGAAAAACAACATATTTCGTGCTGAATAAACAAAATCTGCATTCTTCAGATTTGATTGTCTCCTCTATTTTTCTTAAATAGTTCTGATATAGATGTTATTTGATACTTCCCATGATGATGATTTCGTCTGATTTACAACATAAGAAGTTAATGCGTAAAGTGGCAATAGTGATATATGGGCAAACTCTCCTGTACAATGTTGAAAACATAACAGCTTCAAATGGTGCATACCATATTTTCTTTAATGAGGTACCCGACATCATGCAAAAAATGTTCACAATATGTGTGTGGGAACTAAGTAACCAAAAGCAGAAGAATATCGATGCCTCTTGCATTGATCACTGCATGCAACACCAGCATTTTGTCAGCGTCTCATCGCATTCACATCAGTTGTATCACTTGATGACCTGACCTCAAGTTCTTCGCTGAACCCTCCAGCTACTACAATTTCTTTGTTCTCTTGTAAACTCACATAAGAGTTTGTATGCATAATACCTATCGTGCACAAAACAGACTTTGTTGATTTAGCACGACTTATGCTTATTTCCAAGACTGGTAAACCGGAAGTAATTCACCAACAAGTTATGCTGTATATTTCAGTTTCATTCGTGTACACTATCAGGCGTACGTATAGAAATGATAATTGTGCAATACCTAATCTTTCAGCTCTTAGGGATATTCTGGACTACAGCCTATTCTGATGCTACTCAGCCTTAACGTGATTTCTTGTTATTGACAGAAATTTTTTTAATACTCGATGTTGTAAATATTGCTATTCAGAGTTGAATTGAACCAATAGTAAAGCCACTTTTAGGGAGAAACAAAATTATTGTTAAAAACACTCTCCATAACATGCTGCATGCACGTTATGATCAGAGCTTTACAGGAATTTGTAGTTTTATAAAACAAAATGAGTCACATGTGAGTTTTGTTGTATATATATATTGTATATATGTATTCACTTGTAATTAATTTATAGTCTCTATTGGAGAATGAGGTATGACCTTGAAGTTGTATTTTACTAGTAGATTGAGTACTCGTTTATATGTTTTAGTAATACATAAGGCTGTATCTGAGTTAATTTATAAACTGTTATAGATATATAAATACCTGCTAAAAAAACGTAGAAATATTGTATTTTGGTGAACATTTTATAAATGTTAATTAAAAGGTCAAAACACCGAAAATAAGAATACTTATCAAAGTTAAAATTGATATTCTCAACTTTAGTAAAAACTCCTTCACAGTAATACGTCCGGTCTATTCTGAATAATTCAAAGAAATCGAATTAATTTAAAAGTAACATTTATTTAGAGTAAATCATTCTGTTCAATATTTAATTAACTAATTAAAGAGAGAGAATGAAGAAAGAGAAAATATCGAGAGTAAAGATAAAAAGTAAAGAGTAAACAGAGATAATAAATATAAAGCGTAAAATTAGAGAGTAAAATGAGATAGGCTGTAAAGATTACCACTAACCAATTTAATGCTTTATTCTTTTCATATGTATTATAACATTTTGTTTTTGTATCTTTAAAGTTTTTCCATCAGGTCTATCGAGTGCAAATGTACATTTAGTATATTTATGGAACTCTTGTTATTTTTTATATTTAGCAAACTCTTATTGTGTTGTAGAAAAGCAATCAATATTAAAAAATATAGCAATTGTTTTTTACATTAAATATTATTTGATGTCAACGATTGTACAATTTTTTTCGGAATGTTGGCTAATTATTTAAAACAATGTTTAGCTATAGAAACGAAGTTGGAAAGATAAAATAATATACAAAATGAGCCAACATTTCCTCCATAATTGCTTTACATAAAAGCTTTATATAAAACAAAATTTATAATTCTAGGAGCTACTCAAACTTTTCCTGCATCACACCGCTAACAACTTATTTTTTTAATTGGAGTTATAAACTCAACGTTTTCCTATAATCTCACAAAGGACAACAGCCAACTTGTAATTGAAATACGTTGCTTAAGTACTGCTGTTGTAATTCTTTTAGGATCAGACCTAATTTCTATCAAGAATGAAGGCTAAACGTATATGGGTGTAGCTATAAGAGCTATGTAAGAAATGTTTTAAAAAATTGCAATTAGAAACTCAGTTCAATGCATGGGACGTTTTCTTCAAGCAAGAAAAGATTTTTCTTACTCATTGTTCTCCATAACAGATTAGTATTAAGACTATAAAATAATTGCATAGGACATTAACGATTTTTCTTGCAATCTATTGATTTAATCTTTCAATATTTTGGTTTGTTAAATTTAACGTTATGTGAATAAATAAATCCAAATAATGTATACTAAAGTTATATTTAAATAATAAAAAAAAACAGCAAATAGTTCACTGGGTGTTTTTATGGATGTAAGTAGAACGGAGCGCTCCTTCCATACTACTGATGCACTGCTTACAAATAGATTTGTTGTTAAACTTTTATATTACTAATTTTAATTGTTTTTACATTTGGATTTTTTTGTCAATATGTTTTGAGTAATTGTATAATTGTATATTTTGTTGATATAATAATTATATATTGAATTGAGTTAACTTCAGTATGTAGATCGCTACAAGTTCAGAAATCGTATTATTTAATTTTCAGAAGATGTATTTTTATTTGGGGTTTTGGAAAAATAGTTTATTAAAATTAAATTAAACCATATTCAAATTGACTTTTAAAATTATGATTTTTTAAAAAAATGAAATTTCTTCAAATATATTTTAGAATATTTTTTATCACATCTTCATTTAATTTATTTTTTATTTCTCGAGTAAGTTCATATTTACCTCATCGTCACACCCTTCCTTATATTTTAGGTTAAGGACAGTTTGAAGTAAAGCTAAAATAAAATAAAAACTAGTATGTAAGGACAATTCTAAATCGACAAGAAACATGCGAAGACACTTCCAAAATATTCTCTGGAGGCGAATCTTGTGGTTAATTAATTCTAAATTGTCTATATCCGGATATTCGTATTTTCGTAGCCAATTATTCGGATGAGGCCTCTTGAGTTTATAGATGCTGTTTAACTTTATAAACTGAAAGATTTAATTTAAAAGATGTATAAATTAAATCAAATTCATTAGAGATTTTCTGCGTATAATTTTTTCTATTCAGACCAGTTATTTGTGGTTCAATATTCTAACCGATTTGATGTTTTCAAATATTATTGATGCTTATTTATTCATCATTAGTGGACTTTTGTTATCGTGATAATAAACCTTATTTCATATTCCTTTAAAGTAGATAATTTACTAAATCAACCTAAAACTGTAGAACTATTTTATCTTTTCTAATTTATTATAGTCTATCTAATATGCATTATATTATAGTATATATCGTAGCGTGACAGTCAGACTGTAAAAAACAATTACAATGTAAATTCAATCATTAGATTTTGTTGTATAATTCTTGGAAAATCCAACAACATATTAATTCCTAATTAAAAAATAAATTTTATTTTTTAGATTGTTTTCCCTTTATCCTTTTGTGCATTAAAATAGATGAACACTTTTTTTGTACAATATACATAACCTAAATATTTATTGCTGAAGATTACTACTGCATTAAATTTCTTTTTTGACAATGAATAATATTAATACTGCATTGCAGCTAAATACATTTGTGTTATAGTGTTAACACGATTAAATAAATAATTATTTTTGGGTTATAGAGTATTGATCATAAAATAATAAATTGTTTTTTTTATTAACAATACACATTAAATTAATAATATAATATCCAAATATGAAAGAATAAATAGGAGTAGAAATAATACATTATAACACTAGGATGTATATATCACATTATAACGGACTTATCAAAATCACATTCATATGTATTTCCAGACTTATTATTCGACTTTTTGTTGATTTATTGTTCACTTGTTATGGCTGTGTGGGGTTGCATCATAACCAACACACCATAAAAAGCGATCGATATTGTCAGATCTTTGTCAGATATTGTCAGATCTGATATACTAGAAGATAAAGTTGTACCCAATTTCAAACACAACCAGCAAGATGGCGTATCGCCCAATTACAGCTTCTTGAATACTCGTGAGATCCTCCAAAACCGATTGCTTGGGTCAATTGATCGGTCGAAGAGGATCAATCGAATGGCCGGGTCGCTCACAAGACCTCGCCCCCCCCCTGTGACTATTGGCTATGGTCACATATTCGAGCCCATATTTACACCTTAACGATCGAAAATTTGCCTGCATCGACGAGCTAAGCGACAACATTGTGGAGGCTCCTGAACTATAGAGTCCATTGCTGTTGACATGTTTCGACGATCCATCAGAAACTTTTATAAGAGGATCGTCCAGTCCTCTCGTAAATTCATGGGAGATTATTTTAGGATCTACCTAAAAAACGAGGTTTTACCTATTGTATATATATATAAACATTTAGCTATTAACACTTAACAGTTTTACATGAAAATATTTTTTTAATGTTATCGCTTAAAATTGTATAATTTAGTTAAAATATATTTAAAATTTGTTTAAAATTGTATAATTTTAATTTTTAAATATTTAAAATTAGTATAATTTATAAGTTTCAAAAAGCGAAAATAATATTTAAAAAAAGTTATTGACTATTTCTACCTAACACTTTTTCGTTTACAAGTTCAAAGACTAATTTCGTATGGGGGGGGGGGG
>JAUZND010003521.1:0-33069 GCA_034780555.1 Coelogynopora nodosa
TGGAAACCAAGCCATACGCCGTACCTACGGCGTACTACGGCGGTGGTTTACCGGCGGAGTGGAAACCAAGCTTAAGATACTACAATATATCATAAGTATCTCTTTCTAAAAATATTCATCATAAAGAATTAATACTAGAACAAAGTAGTTCTAATTGTTTGCAAGATACCTTTCTTGACATTGAGGTAAATTTATTTATTAGTATATTTATTGCAAAAATGTATCACAAAGTTGGGGATTTTGAAGTTGTTTCTTTTCCCTTCCTATACATAGTAATACCCATCATAATATTGTCTATACTTGTTTATATAGTAAATTGATCAGATTTGCTAAAAATTGTGACGTTTTCAGTGATTTCGGTTTCAGATTTATAATTATTCTTTACAATAAATTAATTAAACGTGGTTTTGCTTATAATATTTTATATAGTTAAAAAACCAAATTTTTTCTGCAATAAGAATCCTCATCTACATAGTTGATAAATATATTTAGATAAATCATACTTTTATTAATGCCGGTATTAACTATGATGTTGATAGTTACCATCATGATTATTCTCGAACAATTCTTAAACCTTCACCTATTAATATTTGTTGGGTATTATTAAACCAATAGGTATCACTAATCTTGGTAACTCCTGTTATCATACAATATGTAGTTTAATTCAAATATTTTTGGCCAGTATGAAGTTTGTTACGTTTAATCGCAATACTAATGTTTATAATTATTTCAATTATTTATATAATCTAGTTATTTTTGACAAAAGAATGGAGTTTTTTTCAAAAAACCTAAAAGCTACTTGGCCAATCTTATAGTTCTTCTTCAACCACGAGCAACAGGCTGTTTACGAAGCTTTTATTTATCTTTGCAGCTTGCAAGGGAATGATAATGACATCATAGTGCTATTGTATTACTATCTATCAAGTCAACATTGTCTGGAATGTATAAAACATCTTCTGACTGTAAATTTTGTCATCATACTTACACACTATCTCTTGGCAATCAGGTACTTCTTTAACTAAACTCTGCCCATCCTGTAATATTAATACTTCTCATTCCACCATGACAGTTATTTACCAGAATCGAAATATTCTAGCCATTCTTATTAACAGATTTACTGTTACTAGGTATGTTAGAATCTGTAAAACTGAACATTCCATCTTATGTCCACCCAATCTTTTTATAAACAATGAAATTTTTCTCTTTTTTGGTGTTAATTGCCACAGTGGTTCATCCATTTCAAGTGGTCATTATGTTACATATACCAAATACAACTGGTACAAATGTAATGATAGCCTTATTTCTAAATTTAATAGTTTACTAAACTCACCATTTGCTTTTTTATCATCCTTATCGTAGTTATAGAAGGGAAGTGTGACGGTAACGCGTAATCAAACCGATTAAACACGCCGCTGAGGGTCCTAAGTCCCGCACCTTGTTAAGTTTCTACTGTATCTCTATAAGTCAGATTCTACTTTCGGTCCGTTTTGGTTTTGTGTCCTGGATGATGGCTTTAGTTAACATATAACCACTACAGGCATGACTTAACATCCTCTCACTTTCTAGGCCTGTGTTATAAGTACAAGTATAACTTAATTGGTAGAATTCCTAAATTATTTTTTCACTTTTAGTAATGGTCTCTTTTTTGGTTGGTTTTATTGAGTTTTTTCTAAGAAGTTATACTCTTGTTTTTTCCAGTTATAATTTCCTGTCGTTTGTGTATATTTTTTGTCGGTTTTCTTTTTTATATAATCATCCGTTCTTCTGATATATATTTTTCTATTTCATAACTTTTCTTTCTATCTGATGAGCTGATTTTGCCTGATGGTTCCAATAAATTTTTTTGTTTTCGATATCGCAATCTGTCGCAATTGATAATAAATAGCTACATTTTATAATATCAAAGGTTATTATGCAATCACACATTTAAAGATTCCTGAGATTATTTTGACTTACAATATCACTTTATAAGAAACTCCCTTTCTATGATATTATATACACTAAAAATATATATAATAACATTTGAAGAGCTAGACGTCATGGGCAATCAAGTTTATATACTATTTAATTAGTTAACAATTGAATTAATCTATATAATAATGTACCTTACATACAGTAAAATTTCGTTATAACGGACATAATTGGACCTGATCAAATAATACGCTATCTCAGCAGAAACAAAAAAATTAGAATGAGCAATTACATCACGTAATTGTTCCAAATATACCAATGATTCGAAACCAATACTCTAGTATTCGAGTTCACATAAATCACAACTTTTTGTTCTTACATAATTAATTGAAAATTTATAAAATTTTAGATATAGTAGATTATCGCACAAATCCCATTTGGAAACCACTTTGTTGCTATAAATTGTATTCGTAAATTTATTCTAAAAGCCATGTCACCCTGCTCTATAGCCAAAATGACAGAAAATCTCACAAACCGAACTTTTTTTATAAAAATATTATAAAACAATATTTAGGGATGAAAATGACCAGATTGGGAAACGAAATTAATTATTTACCCTTTTTAATAATTTACTATTATTAATTTATAATACCTTTATTAAGTTTTAATATTTATATATAATTTTTTATAGTTTTAAAATATCTTATACAACTAATATACTCAATGAAAAGTTTCCTCCCATAGAACAAAAGGGTTTCAAAGGTATATTTCAACTTTTCATAGACAAACACAGAGAATCCAGAGAACATTCAACAATCATTAGCTGCTAACAAATATAATTTTGCATAAAATGAGGACACAGTGTTCATAAATGTATACAGTAAACAAAAGCAGTAGTCTCAAATATTTTCTCCTTTAAAACACAAATAATCAATAATTCTATGCTCAAAGAGTGTGACGTCACAAATATTTACTTGTAATTCACCCTACACGTTGTGTGTGTGTTGAAAGTTTGTGTTTTTCTAATTAGTTGCACCAAATAGAGAATAAAATGAACTTTTCTTTAAGTTATAAAATACATTTTTAATAATTATAATGAATAAATATAGTATATTATGTTGCAGAAATTGGGTACACCATCTATTTTAAACTTAAATCAAGTCTCTTATTATAAACAGTCGTATCCTTTTTCTGAACATCTTAGGGTTAATGTCTGGTTCACCCAAACAACTCAGCGTTTATGTGCTATTAATTCAAACCATAAATTAATGCGTACTGTAATAAAAAAATTCTTAATAATAAATTAAAACTTACGAAACAATGACACACTGCTGTAATATGAAGATATACTAAGCGAAACATTATTATAACAACTAATTTATACTTTTTAGAAAATAGTGATGGTTTTATTCATTAATATTTGTGAATTGGATCTAAGTTTCCAGCAAGATTGTGTATGAAGATGAACAATTGTGAGATGAATTGTTTTTTGTAATATATATTTATTTTAGTGGCATAATTTTACCAGAATGTTGAGTTCACTATTCATTACCATTTACATGAATTAACGTATTTAACGCAACATAATAACTAATACGATTATTTGCTTCAGATCAACCGCGTCTATATCAGCGTTGTCAAGGGTTACCGCCAAGTAAATAATTATGACACCACACAGCATAATATATGCATCTCTTAGCAAAATTAAGAATCAATTTCTGTACAAATAAAAATGTGTCATATAAGGCTAAGCGCGTAGAAGGAGCCCGTATGGCAACCAAGCGAACCATGATGGTTCAGTTGGAGAGAGAGAAAAATATGCGATATAATATAATTCAATCAACTTTGGAAGAACTAATAATTATTGGTGACACGTGAATGAGAATAAATAAATTGGAAACACTGAAAACAAACAAAAAAAGTCACCTTGCTAATATCACGACACGGGAGACAAGAGACAAATACTACTGAAGATAGACAACAATTAGGATAATTATCATATCAATGTCTATGACAGAATAAATAATAGTTTGTTTGGCCAGAATATCCAGTGTATCAGTTGGTACATTCACACAAGCAACCATCCATCTCGTAAGAATGCCTTTTGAACACTGCTGTACGTGTTGAAAAGTGCATAATAATAAATAATGTCTGCAGACAGATTCGCAAAGAAACAAGATGATCAAGTCGAGGCATATGATGTCAAGATTGAAGATAGGGCGATGAATTGGTTACTATTGACTAGATGAAGTGTCGTTTTACAGACCAGATTAAAATACAGGCGGTTGTATCACTAGAAATGAAAGAGATAAATAGACAATCAGGGGGATTAGCTGAATATTAAAGTTATTTACAGCAAAAAAAACTGCTTTGGAATAAAAAATAAATTATATATGCGCATGTATGTATACCGGTAACTATACAGTAACTGACGAGGAAGGGACTTTCGGAAGTCGGATAGTCTCACCATATGTTTGCCGATATCTAGAAATCGCAAAAAGGGAAATTAAGCTTTGGGTGTAAAAATGAGGCAGATTTCATCATCGAAATAATTTTGATCATCAATATTCAAGTGATGCATTGTTTAATTTATTTAGTCATTAAAATGTAAATTATATCAAGGAGGCTGTCTGAAATAACAGTAAATTAAAAATTATTCTTATCTTTGTAAAAAAAATATGATCTCCCGAAAACCCATAATCAATAATTTGAAAAACAATATTATTATTATAATTTTGTAGACCTATTTTCACAATATATTATACTAACTGAAAAAAAATTATTCAGACTATCCAAACATTGTTCACTCATTGTTTATTATATTAAAAATCGATTTCAGATGATGAAAATATATTATTTATTTAGAAAATTATTAATGCATTGTGGCACCTTCTGCTTACTTCTACTGCGAATGGCATTATAAAAACGACGAACTGTCATGAATAACCTCAATAGGATTATTATAATATACTCAATGGTCAAAATCTAAATAATATAGGCGACTGATTTGTCTCTCAAAAACATTGGCTAATAAAGACAGATAACAGAAATCGTACCATTATTGTGTACAGCTAAGAAAATAATACAACTATTAGAACCGAAGGGCTCAGGAAGACTGGTGCAAGTACCCAAATACTGATAATCACAATAACTTCACAAAAGCCTAGCTATACCAGGGCGTACTTGTAACGACGGGTGTAAACCCGACATGACTGCGGCTTACGTGTAACGGAAGATCAGTCGAAATTATATTGATTGGTCAATTTAATTAAAGTAAATCCGAACAAATCTCATATGATTGGCTGAGAGTTCATCTGAGTAAATCACTCAGCTAAGAGTATATTACTACTTGTATCGATGGATAAGTTTCTTCTGACACAGATAAACACATACTACATATAAAGAAATACAATTAAAAGAATAAGCAATAAGAATAATACACATTACAACTTATAATTAGTTTAATGCTACAAATCAAATATAATATCATACAGCGATGAGATAGTGAAATCGTGCTTCATTGAAGTCGCTTGCGCGATGGCTTTCAATATTAATATACAGTTTTAGTGGTCTCAGTACAGTTATTTTAATCGATTTATCTATTATAATTATTTATTTTTAAACTATAAAATCGGAGGTATCTGATGGCCAAAGAAGAATTAAAGAAACCATTAATGTCTACATATTGTATCGCTTTTTCTAACTCTTCCCTATAAAAGTAGTATGTTAAAAAAATTATGTTTACGATTTTTCTAACGATTTTCTTTCATTAATTTTTTTAAAGATTTTTTTCATAAATTTTATATTTTAAGATTTTTTTCATAAATGTTATGTTTTAAGATTTTTTTCATAAATTTTATGTTTATGATTTTTTCCATAAATTTTATATTTACGATTTTTATAAGATTTTCATTTTGTCGTTAAAAATGTATATGCTACATGGCCTCCACCAATTTAGGAAACACTTAAACCACTTCACACAAATAGCTCTAAGTCTAGTTTCTAGATATTTTAAAACGGAGTGCTTTTTTCAACAAAAATAATAAACACAAATTTGAACTATATACAGATTAAGCTCCACAAAATGAAACTGAATGTACAACGCAGTAATAACAAGTCGCATCATATTACGACGGTACATGTCACAAAGATGATACTATAATAACACTGTCACAAGGAAGAGATGATAACTACATCAACATGAACTTGACTGGAGAGAACGCCACTCCGACCAGAGAGCGCGCTACATGTAGGGACGGAAGTTCTTCTTCTTGATCTGTCCCAGGAGCTTCTTCATCAGTGGGCCCTGGTGGCTGCCGCCGCCCTTCCCGCCGCTGGTCGAGGAGGCAGAAGAGTGGTGGTGGGGGTGGTGGCTGGACCCCCCGCCGGGGTAAGCCGGGCTGGCGACTGGGGCGGGAAAGTGGCGCGTCTTGCCGGACAGGCGGACCAAGGGGTCTGAGGAGGCGCTGAGGGAGGAGCGGTGGAGGGTGCCGTGTCGGGCCTGTTGGCGGCGGACATCGCGGGGGGGCTTGGCCTCCATTATCAGGCACAC
The DNA here is from genome assembly GCA_034780555.1 of Coelogynopora nodosa. Lineage (NCBI taxonomy): Eukaryota > Metazoa > Platyhelminthes > Proseriata > Coelogynoporidae > Coelogynopora > Coelogynopora nodosa. Next base: position 6,464 of record JAUZND010003521.1, read on the forward strand.
CTTGCGATGGTCTGGGTCCGGTGTACAATAGATGTGCGGGGGGGGGGAGGGGTTGAAGGGTTTAGAGATTAGAAATAATTATCGATTATAAATTGCGGGTCTATAGAATAACGTTTGGTTAAAGTCCCAATTACACGGGCCAATTAGTTGGTATAATACTTGAAATATTTATAACGAATATAATAATTTCAAGCACATTCATAAATTAATGTAAATAAATAATCAACCAATCACAACCATTTGATTGGAATAATTGCCACTTAAAGTTCGACAGTATTGAACTTTTGCCAGCAACCCAACTAATTTGCCTGTGTAAGTGGGGTTTAACAGAGATTCTTGTTTTTTTAAAATTTAACAGTGATTTTCCTAAACGAGCTAATTTCCTAATGAAAAAAGTGTGTGGGGATTGTAAAAGACAAAGGTTTACAACTTTTACAGATATTTTAAAATAAAGATGATTGCGTTTCAAAACTGACTATTTTAAACAGGATTTAGGGTAAACGAATATAAGGTAAACGTGGTATACATAACGAAGTCAATTAACCTCTAAATAGTTACTCCGCTCGGCTCCACCTCTACTCACCAGTAGGTGACAATGTCAAAGTTAAGAACACAGGATAACAAGAAGAGATTCACGAGAAGGAATTTTGACATCAAATATGAGGTACATCATAATATGTGCTGCCTTCGTGTGATGTAGGAAGGAGGGATTTCAACTAATTATTAACCATTTTTACTGGAAAGAAGCAGTTTTTGTTAACTGTGTCCTAGTTTCCAGGGTGCACAAAAAAGTATAAACAAAAACCTGTAATTAATTAATTAATTATTAAAACACAAAAAGGATAAACATACATCTAAGGTCTTAAAGTAAATAAAATCAATATTTGTTTATCAATACGGTGGACGTGGTTTAACAGTTGTTACCGTTACCTGCTTTGTCGCATGCATAGTTGAGTAATAATATAACAGGAAAAAGTAGATAAAAACTTCACTCGGCAAATAAATTTTATATATTTAGTTTTTAATTACTACCACAATGAAAATTTAGCTCGAAAATTCAGGACAGTCCCCTCAATTTCATGATTTTTCATGCCGCAGGCACCTGACTAACACAACTAACATCGGCGCCCCTCTATCCAAACCATTCGTTCCAGGTCGAGTCCTCCATCACACCCACCGAACACACTGCCAATACTCACTCTGACTGTTGCTCTTGATGGTGGAGCAGCCAACACTCACTCTGACTGTTGCTCTTGATGGTGGAGCAGCCAACACTCACTCTGACTGATGCTCTTGATGGTGGAGCAGCCAACCAACACTCACTCTGACTGTTGCTCTTGATTGTGGAGGCGAGCGACTTGGTCACCTGCGAGAGCCGGCGCTCGTCCTCACGCTCGCACCGAAGGAACAAGTCTCGCCAACTCTCGCCGGAGCGTCGGCCCCCGCGGGTTCGATAGCGACGTTCGCAGTGGCCCTGCCAGAGGTCGTCGTCGTCACACTCCTCGTAGAAGTGCTGCCGGTTGGGGGGGGGGGGGCGGAGGGGGCTACGGTGATCAATGGTATTTTTTACGAAAAAGATAAAAAAATAAGTGTAAATAGGAAAAATGGTGAGACATAAGGAGCAAAATATATTCAAGTAGAAAATGGCTACCAGGTAACTGCGAAACCAGAGTTTAGCGTACTAAATAAAAGTAATGCAATACAGGAAGATACAAAAATATATAAAGTTGGAAAATTGTTTAAATAATTACAGTTCGCGGTAAACTTACGTAAATTTTGAATTTCTATCACTGTTGGTAGACCGCGTGCGGAAACAACACATACCGTACCAGTGGTGGTGAGGCATTTCAGAAGATACTAGTAACAATTAATGAACAATACAACGTTTGATTCATTTGTATCTCTACCTGATCATATTCTGTACTTTCATGTACTTCTTTAGTTTTGCAATTTTTTTAATTTAGGGCGTTAAACTCGGTTTTGGTAGGAGTGTAACCGTTCAAACACTTTTTTAAAAGCGATAGGATATATACAAGTTTTATTCTATAATTCGGGGCATTTCCCGCATAATGGGTCATTTCCGAGATATTTTCTAAAACAAGAGCAAAGAGCAAACTCGTCTAGAAGTGAATCAACTCAGATCGTATCGATGTTTATTAAAATATGCTTTATGCAGCTGGCTGATACACTTACTACGTCATCAACAAAATTGATTTAAAAAAAGGCCCACCGGATTGTAGCTCTCCAACCGCTTCAACTCCTGGGTGGAACAGGCGACCAGCACCGGACGGATGACGTGATAGGGAACCCCTCCAACAGCCCCCAGATCCCCGGTGTTGGCCACAAGCACCCGGCAACAGAGGGCCTGCAGGGAGGGCACCTGCTGCGGGCCCAGGATGCGCCGCGCCTTCCCCGTGTAGAGCACACGTTCGGCGGTCATGCGGCAGGTGGGGTCGACGGCGTCACTTGCGGTGCTGTCATGGTTGCCTGGGTGGGAGTTTCGTAAGATTAGATCGATGTCATTCAGCTATTATTGATGTACAAGCTCATGTTAAACATACCTAGGTATACTCAATAACCAAGGCAGTTTAGCACCTAACAGAAATATCCGCCAAATTAATAACTACGATAAATATAAATCTGAATATAAAAGTTTGATACTTAGCAGTGTTGAGCAAAATTTCAAGAAATAAAAGTTTCGTAAAGCCGAAACATAAGGATAGACAAAAACCGGTAATTAATTAATTCATTAAAACATAAAAAACCAGAGGAAATATTAACAGAGAAGTGATAAAGGAAATAAAATGAATCACATGTTTACAATACAGTATGTTCTTGTCTTATATAATTTGCTGTCAACGAATTTAAAATGAATCATTTTCATGGGCTTAAAAAAGGAATATTACGATCTCTGTCACACTTTTAACCCTTCGTATGTGGACATATTTTTTAGGGTTTGCTACGTCGAAGGAAAAACATGCTACGCTACCTGGAAAAACTAACTTTCTATCAACCGATTAAACTGAAATTTGGAATACAAATACCATCTAAAGATTTGTCGAGCTATTTTTGTTTAAAAAAATATTGATTAGTATAATTTTTATGACCTGATAATGTCATAAACTCTAGTTAGGAAAAATATAGGAAAATAATCATATATATGCAATATATTGACCCATATATTATGCTATAACTTTGAATCAATGCGACCAGTTGACTTGATTCTTTTTGCGTATGATTCCAGATCAAAAGATCTATATTTGTTTGGTACATTTTTATAATTATACTACTTATATAAATAAGACAAACTAGTATATAAATTGCTCCTAATATCATCGGCAAGTATGAAATCCCAGGAGGGTAAAACATAAATCAATAATAACACAACATTTTCTGGTATGTAAAAATATTCGAAATTATATATGTTATATTTTTTAGTTAAATAAAAGTATTTTAGCTACTGAGTAAAAAAATCAGAGTCATACATTATATAGTTCAATCAAAAACTTAATTTCTTACAAAAAATGCCATACTGACCATCCACGTACGAAGGGTTAAGGTGCAGATTACTACAACACGATTTAATCGATATTTATGGAATTTTAAGTGCTCCATTAGCTCTTTACATCCAATGGTATAAAATAATATAAATCTTTTTAGTGTTATCGATCTTAACTTTGATTATAGATGTAATTTTAAGTATACCTGAAATTTTGTGGTTAAAATAAATATTAAAAACTTTGTTTACGCGAACCAATTCCAAGAAAACCTCGTTTTTACTTCAATATCAGAATTTACTTTTATTCAAAAATAATTACCATTCTAGCATGATGCCGCCATCGGCATTCTGAATGATCCAAGAACACAAATATTCGTAACATGGGTTTTAAACCTGAATACGATGAAGCATACAAGTTAGTATGATTTACTAGAAACATAAATTATTCCAGATAGATAGTTTTAATCGATTTAAACAAAGACATACATTTTTATTTCACCAAAATGTTAATATCTACTAAAAAGGAAGATCGCAAAAATATATATATTTAAAATAATTGAATACAAATTCAGGGACTATTCGATAGTTACGGGATACAAGCCACGAAACAGTACTAACCAGATGTTCAGTGTCGAATAAACGTTAATTATAGTATATTTCAAAGGTTTTAATAAGTTTACTTAAATTTCAATTTCAGACCTAAAAATATTTTAAAATCAGCCAAGAATTGTTTGATTGGAGCAAAGATGACCAATGACCATTTTAGATGAAATAACACATTTGAATATCTTTCAAGTAGAGGATTATACACACAGCATGTAATAGTGAAGAATATTATATTATAATAAATCGTAATTATTAGGAATGTCACATATACTAGACTACCCTCAAAAAAAGTAACTTATTTATGTTAAAATAATGATCGTATCGTAATACAATCAATATATTTTTGTAATCTTAACCCTATCAACATCAAGAGCTATTTTAATCAATTGAACGCTAAATAAATTGAAGCGTGTGGGGGGGGGGAGGGTCAGGGTGTCAAAATATTGACCAACAAGCATTTTCTATGTGCCTACCCCCCCCCCACACCCACTGTTACTTTAACGTTTGCACTATTTTAAAATTAAAATAAATATAACATGCTCTGAATTTGAATAACCCCCTTTTTTGAATATAGAAAATAAATTAGTTTAGGTTTCCAACGGGACAAACCGTCAGACAACTGGTAGCATATAGGTAGTTTAACTTGTAATTTCTCGGGGCCCTTATATAAGTCTGCACTTTATATTACCTACACATTAATGCACCTTTTTAGTTAAATACTTGAAATCATTTTGAACATATAAGACAGACGATATGAGAATGTTACGTTCCATGGTTAACCAGAATAAAGCAATATAACTGAATACCGCTAATCTATGTGATTGGGAGAAGAGTCGCGAAGTGTCTGGTTTGGTTTATTTGCTGATTTTGACAGATAGTTAACATTCTTAGTGGTTTATTTATTTTTCTTGCTTATGTTTAAGGTACTATTCATTCCAAACCTCTCACGTACACCAAATAAAACAGCTGAAGATATTTGTGTAAAAAATACTAACATTGACAACTACAATTATTTGTATAGTATAGACTAACAACGATAAAAATAGATTTCCTGGAATCATGAATTCCTGGCTATAAATAACTACAAAATTTAATATTTATAATATGAATAGTAAATCGTACATAAGGCTAAAGTAAACACAGTTAATGAAGTGTCAGAGGAATACATAGATGTGCAAATCATGTGTATGACTGGACTATACAAGCTATTTGTAGCAATAGGATAACATTTAAATTAATTATTTTAAGCGTACATGTTTCGGCAGATTAACCGACTGTTCGGAAGTGTGTCTAAAATGAACTTACAGTCATGGATACGAAATCAGTGGCTCGATTGGCTGACAATAGAAAATATCACGACCGCTATGTTAACGGCAATCATTTTAATACTCACGAAGTAAGCCTAGTAGCAATAATATTAAGACAAGCAATTAATGAAGTGTCCAAAACAGCAATGCATTTCGTGTTCCATGTCGCAAGAAGATGAAGACATTAGGAAACAAATATTGTCAGGATTATATTTTAGTAAAATGTTACGCCTGACAAATTTCTAATTTGTTCAGGTAGAAAGAAGCATTGTAAGAATTGGCCGGAAAGATAATGTAATTGAGGCTGTAGTAAATTATTAAATAAAATACTTAGGAATTTATGAAACGGTTTCTTCACACTCAAGTAATCATACAGAAATTGTATATGATTTTGAGAATGTTTTACAATGAAAGTGACAGTTATGATAATTGTGTTCGAGCAATGGTCGGATTTGTAAAGTTCTTCTGTTTAAACTCTGATGTTTTGGAAGTATATTTGTTCACAAGTTTTCTAGAATTAGTATGCTGTCTCCTGATATCCACAATACTGTCATAATTTATTTTTACATTGTACAAACACCATCGACCATACGTACATGCACATCCATCTCATTGGATTGAAAGCAAACTTTTCAAAGGTTCATCAAATAGTAAAACGTAGTTGTCCTCCTGTTCGACCGCTTCATTGAGGAATTGTTTAAGATAAGTTGCACTACCAGAAGTCGTCATGAATGCCCATGTACTTGCACCACACTGAAACTTTGTTGCTATGTCTGAGTCAGGAAACATAAGACTGACTATGTTACAGGTTTCCTGCATTTTTTCTCCTATTTAATGAACTGTGAGACTCAACAATATTGAGACAATGAAGAATCTTTGCGTATAGCACACTGTTATTATTTATTATAATTATATTATTAAAAAAATTCCTAATATTTCAAAGTGTAAGCCTTTTCCAAAACTTCACTATATAATCCACAATTTCAAGACTTTTCTGGGGTCCTGAATTATCAATTTCAAATTCAAGACTACGTATGAACCATGTAAAAGAAACAGAATTCAACAATTCCTATTAAATTAGAGCATCGTTAATGAGACTTTCGTTATAGCTACGCTTTCATATACTATACAGGGCGGAAAAGTTTTACATTAAATACGGAGTTTATGTGCCTAAATTCGAGGTGACACATTGAACAGCTGAGACAATAGAGCTTAGTCTAGTCTGATTGGACGTTCACTCACCGGAGGGCTTCTGTGAGCTGCTGGCTCTGCCGTAAGATTGATCACAACCGGACATCAAATCGATTTCCGAGATTTTCGGCTACAAACAAGACGGAAGAAGCGGACTACAGACATGAGTGTATTCATAATATAAATATATATTAGTTACTAGACTACTTACTACAGGCCTGTTATTAACCCTTCAAAAAGTTTGAGAAATATTTTTTTGCATTTTTGAGGAATGTAAAAATAACAGATGGAATAAAATATTACTTCAATTCAGTATAACAATGTACATCCATAACATAGATACGTGTATATATGCATTCTGATTATGTAGGTAATACAAAATTTGGTTATTTAATACAAAATGTATATTGTTTCGACAGTATGACTTTGTGTTACGCAATAAATTTTTGTAATAATGGTCTCGAATCCTATTTGGTCTCAGTATTTTCATATTATGGAATTGCAGAAACATATGCAGATCTGCCAACCTTTCAATAAGCGAAATCGGGACATTTGTATAATTTCCAGTCACGTATAGAGCAGCCGGGCCTCTAAATCAGCGCGTAGCGTTCAAAATGTTTGTTTTTATAGCTAAGAATGCATCTAAAAGGCTTGCAATTTGCTATATATTAGAACTGTGTAAATGCAATGGAATTTTACAGCATGAAAATGACAGGAAGGGCTTATAAAAATCTTTAACAGTCAGATTTTTCAATTTACATTATGGTCAAATTTGAGGCATTTTTAGGGAATTTGAGTAAAACATCTAAAATTTGAGGAACAATCACAAGCCTGTTACTAGCTTGACACAAGAATCAATTTTATATTACAAAAAAAACAATTTCAGACTTTTTTCCCTCTCATGAAATATATATCTCAGTCTTATGCAAAGCTTGGTCGAGTAAGGTTTATCGTAAAACTGTTCATGAAGCAAATAGTTTAAACGAGTATGCTATACACGGAATCTTGTACCTTTTTGTTGTTGAAAAGTGACAAATATCACCTATGTAAACAGACACAGTGCGTTGTTCAAATATTCTTTTAGCCATGTTTAACGGTATACAATAGGTATTCTGAGTAACAACTATAGTTGGTTGATATATCCTTTATCCCCTTCTGTGTGAGCCAAAAAGCCACAATTTTCACTTACGTCAGCAGAAACTCCACATTCGTGCTACAAATAGATCTGATTTGTCTTAAACATGCTTTAAACACATTTTATATTTATTTGTCAACTAACTGACTTTGCATAACTTAAAAATGCCCATTGTCTGTGGAGTATATTTACAGTATGTTGTTTAATTGTGACTGAATTTAACGTATTAATTCAAGCTGCACTTTAGACTATTTGATCTATATTATATTTCTGTCAATCTTATTTCCCAGCTCAATTGCTAATTGATTCTATACGTTATCGTATTGTCTATTTCAGCCAATTTTTATAGCGTAAATCGAAAATATAGTGTATATATATATGAAGATACCAACATAGTCACCTAGAAACAATAATTCGTAACACAGTTTTCTATTGTTAACTAAACACCGCTATCAGGATGTAATGTTAGAATAAATAAAAGTTGGTTTGTTTATTAATAGCGACAAATTTATGAGTAGACCTATATACACAGAATACAATTAATGAAGACACTGACAACATATTATATTAGAATGCCAATGGAGATGTTATTGTGCAGATGCTTTGTAGACAGCAATTACATATTATTAGTTAACTCAGTAAACAAAGATTGTGAGATAACGCATTGCTAAACTTATTTAAATGCTGATATACTCAGAGCGTTTAGCGGTACCTCAATAGAATAAATATAATCAATTAGTCAATATTTCAATAGAATCAATTATTCGATAGAATCAATTATTTAATGTTTTAATAGAATCAATTAGTCAATATTTCAGTAGCATCAATTAGTCAATATTTCAATAGAATAAATTAGTCAATATTTCAATAGAATAAATTAGTCAATATTTCAATAGAATAAATTAGTCAATATTTCAATAGAATCAATTAGTCAATATTTCAGTAGAATCAATTAGTCAATATTTCAATAGAATCAATTAGTCAATATTTCAATAGAATTAATTAGTCAATATTTTAATAAAATCAATTAGTCAATATTTCAGTATAATCAATTAGTCAATATTTCAATAGAATTAATTATTCGATAGAATCAATTATTTAATGTGTTAATAGAATCAATTAGTCAATATTTCAATAGAATAAATTAGTCAATATTTCAATATAATGAATTAGTCAATATTTCAATAGAATTAATTAGTCAATATTTCAATAGAATCAATTATTCGATAGAATCAATTATTTAATGTTTTAATAGAATTAATTAGTCAATATTTCAGTAGCATCAATTAGTCAATATTTCAATAGAATCAATTAGTCAATATTACAGCAACTAAAAAGCTATACAATGTATTTTTTAATGGGAACTGTTTCAGAGAGTAGGATGGGAGACAATTAATGGATTGCCTATCTACCAACAAATGATATACACATTGTTTGTTATTTTTGTATATAACTCATATAGCCCCTAATTTCTAAATAAAACTGTAAATAGTGACAAAATAACATACTCACCAGTTTTGATGGCGGAGGAGGAAAAAGTTCTGGCCCATCTTCTTGCCGCATCCGTTTACCCGAACTCTCAATGCCGTGTGACTCCTCCCGTTTGTCACCTTTCTTCTTTTTCTTCTTCTGAACCGCGCCAGCCACCCCCAGACACTGGTCAAAACTCAGGCCCGACTTGTCGTCCAATCCCTCCACGGAGACCTGCTGTTTAATCCCGTGCTTCTTCTTCTTCGTCGTTGTCGTCTTCTCGGGGAACCCATTACTGCTGTTGTCGGCAATGTCAGAGTCGCCTGACCTATTCTCCGACGATGAAACATCTTTTTTAGAACACGATGGTTGCTGGGTGGGGCGCGGAGTGACAATCTCCGAACTGGCGCTCTCAGACTTGATTGTCTGACTACTGCAGCTGCTCCCTGGCTCCTCTTTCACTGGGTGTGGTGGTCGGAGGTGCTTTGAACTGTGGTGCTGCTGCTTTTTACTGGCGGCGACAGCGATGTTAGCGGTCGATTTGGCCGGTGCTGGGGTTGCAGGCGATGACTGGGCTATTCCAGCCTCCTTAGCAACCACTTCTTTCCACTTGACAACTAGGATCTGGGCATCGCGACCGAACTTGCCCGGGTAATGTGCGAGCTTCGCTACCGTACGTCCAATTCCACTGGAAACGAGGTCGCTGGTTGTTAATTCTACACTTGCTAGCGCCTCTAAAACTTTGATTTTCTGACCATGGAAGTGAGGGGGACAAGAAATAAAGGAAGGAGTTTCACTATTAATAATGACACGTCAAAAATGTAAAAAAAGGAATGAATAAATATATAAACAGCCATATTAAATATAATTTACTTCACATTAAAACATCAATTTGTAATTTTAAAAAAGGTTTTACATATAAATTTTGTAATATATGTATAAAAAGATAAAGTTAAGAGCCGATGGTTGCCAAAATTAATTTATAAAATTTTAAAAGGACGAATTTTCGCACGACAGATATTGGTATATAGTCACCTGCGCTGGTGACTCGTGCGAAAATTGGTGCTTTTATTTTTGTGAAAAAAAGTTAATTTGTCAGCAGCCTCAGGTTCCTAACTCTATAATATTCTTTTATAATTATGTCACATTGACCTGAAATATCCTGAGAATAAGTATAATAGTATTATACAGTTGTCTCATTAACACATCAACTAGTAAAAGAACGTTACGACATTAGAATACAAATAACCGTTAAAACAGTTGAAAGACAACTTTAATTCTCAACAGTCTGTAGTGTACTACTACAGCATAGTTGTACATTGAGTCCACGTATAATGCAACACGATATAATGAAGAGAACATATATATATATTTGCAGACACACAGACAGTTAATCAATAAAGAAATCGTGCAACAAACAAGACGTCGTTAACTACAAAGCTGTACTCAAAAGATGTAATCATTCAAGAATATAAAATAGTGGGCCCTTGTTTATAGATGATAGTCGTATTATAAATAAGCAATACAGTGGAATATACACTGAAAAGTAAAATATAGCTTCCTATATGAAATATTTCAGCACAAATTTCAAATAAAATGCACTTTATAACCACCATAATTGTTTGGATTATAATCTTTTTCAGAAAACAAATACTCTACTCGATATGGGCAATAATTGTAATCACTTGGATTATAATATTTATACTGAAAACCATTAACTACATACTATGCACGACATTATTCATTGCAAGGTCAAAAATATCTTGGTTCTGGACAACATTGGCGGTACTTTGTGGTGTAACTGCATTCTTGGGACTAGTCGCTGTAACCACAGTTCATTTGACACGCGATGGAATAATATATATTGTGTCAATTTTTAATACAATACAGAATCGGCTAAAGATGATCAACATTATATCTACATATCATCCGATTGTTGTGAATGATATAAAACCCGACCACACAAACAGTGTTCGAAACGAGGTGGCTGTTGATGTCAGTATTGTTATAGGAATGGCAACATGTATCACGGGATTATCCGCAATTATAGCTGGACGAAGAACGGCTTCCAGAACTGCAGCGAAAACGGCCTGCATTGGATCAATTGTAACTTGTATATTAAATTACATATTTTTAGATACAAAAGAAAAATTGGTAATTGTTAGTCAAATAATTTCTGTTATGGCAATAGCAATAACTGGATACGAAGTAAACAAGGATATTTGGCACGCGTTAATAAAATCAGGAACAAAAGTTAAATTGTGTCTCACAGAGTCCATAGTTTGTATTAAGAACAACATAATGTATATCGTGAAGAAAACCATGTTTATAATAATAACAATTACATCATGGTTCGGAGCAATGATGGCAGCGTTTGGGTGTTCGTTAGCAGTTACTGGATCCGTTGCTGTAGTTGCACTTTACTTAGATCGTAATAAAATTCATCACTTTATTATAATTTGGAAAAAATTGACATCGACAAAATCAGGAATAGCAGAAGCACTTCACTTAAATCAAGAAGGCATAACATTTTTTATTTATATTTTCCATTACCTACAGAATAGGTTCAAACAGCTGAACATAATATCTTCTCATGAACCATTTAATTTCAACAATGTCAATCCCGGTTATATTACTTATGTTCGAATAAGAGTGATCATTTACGCTAGCTTAGTGACTAGTACAGGAACCATCATAGCAGGACTAGGGGCAATCATAGCTGGGTCAAGAAATGATTCCAGAATTGCAGCGAGGATATCCTGCGTTGGAGCACTTGTTGTGTTCGTTTTAAATACCTTGCTTTTGCATTTAAACGAAGATGTGAAATCGACTGAAATAATTCTCGCAATGGCGATAATAGTGACAGGATACAAAGCAAGCAGGGGAGTGTGGATGTCGATAATTCAATTACCACTCAAACTATTAATGTATCCTAAAAATTTGATAATATGTATGACAAGGATTATGATAGCATTGTCCAGCACAATTATAGCTGTGGTTGGAGTTTCAATGACACTGTTTGGATCAGGATGTGTAACCGGACTTCACTTTAGGGTTATAAAACCCTTCCACATGAATAATATTGATACAGCTTATGTCATAATTGGTGCTAGCTTAATAACAGCAATGGGTGGAATTATTACAGGCTTAATAGCAATAATATTTGATTTAAAGAGAACAGCAAAAATATCTTGGATATGTCAACTTCTAGTATTTCTGTTTAATATTATTTTTATAAGTTTACTAAACAAGGATGTGATATTTATCCAACTGATTTTACTTATGGGAATAACACTAACTGGATACAAAGCACAAAAAACATTGTGGATTTCAGCAATGAGAACACTTTTTAAATTAATAGTGTACATAATTCAATTAATACTATTCATATATGTGTGTTTTAATCTATTTGGTTTGTGTCAATATTTAATAAACATACATGAATCCCTCAATAACAAATAGCAATTGGTGTCAGATTTATGATTTTTAAATAAAGCTTTATCATATGTAAATTTTCTTGTCTTTTATGTGTTAATAATAATAGTAAGTGTCTATATAGGTTAAATAAGCTGTATTGTTCAGATAATATAAACACAAGGAAAATACGAAATCTTTGAAAATGCTTCGAATCACTACTATCTCTTTAACTTTCTCCCTTAGCATTGATTTTTTCGCTCCTAGTTGTATATGTACTAAATACAACATTATGTTCTGTAAGTTTTCAATTAAATAAAATACCATTAGGAATAATAACTGTATTATTATTAGGTTATAAGTAAATAAAAGTGTTTCTGTATTTGAGTAACATTATCTTTCTCATCAAACATTAAGAATTTAAGATTATTTAACCACATTAAAATAAGATATATCCAAGACAAGCAAAAATAATTGGCAACCAAGCTTAGGATAACAATATTTAATATAAAATTATGATAGCTATGTTAAAAATCAGTCATAGCCATACTTAGGACAGTTGGTCGGGTGGCTAGTGCCTGGATAAAATATTTCCAAATTTTACAAAATTCGTATAAAATCAGACAAGGAACTCTTGTAACATTTGCAGTATTTTAATGAAATAGAAATGAAGGGTAGGCAAACAATTATACCTTCTAATTATAAATCAAATACATACCACTTATTGCATCAAGTGATTACCTACATTTATTTGTTAAAACATATTTTGTGCATATTTTTCGTAAGTCATGTTTGCATGTATAGAAATGAAAACGTCACAATAAATTAAGCCTTTTGAAGTCTATTACTGTAACATATCCATTGGCGATCTGGAGAGGACTCATCCGCAGACTACACCCCACACCAATGAAACATGCTTGAATCCAGTAGTACTTTACAAGGCCCGCTAGTTGCTCCATAAACAGCGCTGTCCAGATCTCCCTGCCAATGAATATGTTTCAGTAGAATATTTGAAAGGTTTCATTAAGTGTGACTTTTATTTTTCAAATATTCTAAGTATGCAATAGTACTTTCTTCTTCTTGTTTGTATGTTTACTTTAAAGTTAAAGTAAATTGTTATCATCACATGATATGTTTTGATGTATTGATATGTTACAGTTTATAGTAGATACACATTGAATAATAAATGATGGGAATACTACTTTAATAAAAATTATTATTATAGAAATGATGTATAGAAAAAATATCACTGCATCATTTGTAAAATTATTGTTCAACCATTAATAAGGTGGATGATAATATATATTTTTGACCAAATATGAATTCTGTGATTGTTGACAAAAAACTGGTAATAAAACCAACCCATCCATTAGACATTAAGTGCAAAATTGTGGGTCAAGGATATCTGTGTCTTGAAAGTAGAATGTTTGAAGAAATAGATAAGACTGAAATATATTTCCACTTAAGGCTAATATCATAAGTTTGGTTGAATTCTATAGAACTACTATTTTATGTGCCATTTCTTTCTTTGGTTACAATAGATAATATTAGAGTTTATCTTCTCAACACATACATACACTGGTAATCATCTGTTCTAACAGTTTAAGTGAAGATAATTAGTTGCCAAAAAAATAATGTGAGCAACATTTGGTGGAGAGCTTCAAACAACCCCAATAATTAGATTTATGACTTTAGTACATGAATAATCTGCTGGACACCAGATGTCCTAGGAACAGAAAATGCACATGTTTCCATGAATGCTTCAAGGGATGCTAAGATATATTTCATCATATTTTTATCAATTTAAACCTATCTTGTAAGGGGTAAATTAATAAACTTGTTATTAAAAGAATACAATAAAGAATGTGATTTGTACAATTCAATCAGGTGCATTAATCCTGTAATTGTCATTGAGGTGTATGTATTGAATTATTTCTTCAAGGTAATCATAAGTCATACAGTTTATTATAAATTATGAAATTGTGTCATAAAATATTAAACTTAAATGCATACTTTTTTTAGACCCAATAATCACATTTCTTAATAACACCATAGTAATAAATGTTATGATTTTTTTCAGATTATTTAATCTGCCTTGGTTAAAAATTAATGGTATTCCTATATAATAGCATTAGAAATTACTTACTCTGCTTAAAACAAAACATATTAAAACAATATAAACATAATTAAATTATTTAATATATATATATAGTATACAGGATTAAACTAGAAATGTTACTGTAAATAATTTTTTTTTAAATTATTAATTGAATATTGGAATAAACTTATTGATATAAAGATAGTTTAGAAAATATATATTAATATCAGTGGCATATCCAGGATTTTGTTAGGGGTGAGTTGAAAAAGGCGTTGAAACATAGTTAAATTTATGAAATACTTACATATGGTGTTTTCTTTTAAAAGTGAAACTATATATAAACAATATTAAAAAGACAAAAAACAAAAACTTCTTGAGATACATTTTATTAATAGGTGGTCTGACATTTCATCATTACAGCTTCATCAGGGGATTGAAATAGTCTCAGTCAGAAAGACAATATATTATATAACTTACACAGCCATTCATCAGGTCATCTTTACAATTTCTAATATATAAAAATTCTGTTATCTTCTGTTTATTTCTACAGGGAAGGTTATTATGTAGTATACTCCATTCAAAATTGAATGTGCATTGTGAATATAAGTAAGATGCTTAAAATAGCAGAATTTGAATATTTTAAGTGTTCAGAAAGGGTACGGTTATCATTAATAATTTTAACCTTCAGAAATGGTAAGGGCATAATATATTGTCTTTATCACTGAGACTATTGCATTATCCTGATCAAGCCATAATAGTGAAACGTCGGACCACCTATAAATAAAATGTATCTCAAGAAGTTTTTGTTTTTTGTCTTTTTAATATTATATTTTCTGGATATGTTGGCTATCTCTAATATGTTTTATATATAAAGAAGTAGATATAAATAAAGTGTTTTAATTAATGTTTTGTATTTAATTCAAATATAAATTATTAGGTTATACCTGAAATATATATATATAAAATCTCAATTGAAAGATTCAATTGCTGATATAATTACTAATTAAATTATATGGTTGGTTGTTTAATTTATGCTGGTATATTTAGACAAGTGATTTAAAAGGATTTGAAAACCCAGGAAGTAACTATTAATATATTATAAACTAAAGCTGCACTGCTGTAAAGATATTTTGTTATCTTATAACAAAAACAGGTAAAAGAAGTCCCAATGTAGGGAGGAGCATAATTATTTATTCCATATTTAAGATAATTATGAGAATTTTATTTTAGCCTAAAAAAGTTCAGAAAACATTGAAGAATCTCGTGCTTGTATATTATCATTACTTGAAGTGTTATTATTATCGTTTTGTTATTCAGTACATACCTTGTGAATATCATGCCTATTATCAGGTTTAATATTATTCTTATTATAGTCTTATTCATCATAACTATTTCCATTATCCTAAATAATATTTATTAATCTTTTGGCATACTCTCTGTGATTATAGTTGATTACTTGTCATAGGTAAATCAACTAAAATAAATGAGATTTAGTAAATAGACATCTAATATGCTAATTTACTATATTTCTATTGGCTAGGTATTTCTTGTTATTACATAATAGACAGCATGAACAGTTGGGATATATAATAATCCATAGTTCATAAGCTAATTAGTGAGTGAGTCAATACTTTTATCTTGTCTAAACCATCCATAGTAAAATGAAAGAAAGAAAGAAATACAAGGTCAAGAAAAAGTAATGAAATTTAATTATACAATTAATACACAAATAACATGCAAATTTGTTTTCAGTTGCATAATGTGTTATGATGATTGAAATAATCACCTTTATTCAAAACATTATTGTACATCTGAGATTTAAAAGACATTCTATTTGACATTTATGGTCATGAGACAGTGACTGTCACTGTCAGTAATAATATACTATTTAAATTTTAAAATAGTTTAGAATAGACACATTATATGCAACATAAAGAAAGCCTAAATAATTTGCAATCATTTCCTTTAAAATTGAATATTTTTTACATTACAAACTGATATGCAGTGTAATACTAAAATACATAATTACAAATGTTTTTTACAATATTTTCATTAATAATTTATTAATATTATGAACAATACCTTTTCTATTGAAACCTCTTGCGACTTTAACTTTTCTTTAAATTTGCATAAAACGTCAATATTTGTCATATCGGAATAGGACAAAGGGTGTAAAATAAATAATTTTTATTGTCAAAAAATTGATTGGATGTGGCCAGCTGATCCAATTTAAAGTATGCCTAACATATGTAATTAATGTTAAGATAAACAAATCAATTAAAATTATAAAAATTATTAATAGTAGCAATTAATAAACATTGCTTGTTATCATAAGCAATAACAGTACATAGTACATAATTAAATAATGATGAGTGTTTCCGTTATATAAAATTAATGCATGACCTATAATATATTTTTTCGGTCTAATATATACAATATATATATTATTTAAATATTAAGTATAGTTAAAATCGGCAAATTTATATAGTCATAATCCTTTAACAAAGTAGCTAATCGATTGAGGATCTTCAGCGTAGAAACGCTCCTCAAAATTAAAGGAATAATATTTGTGCATACCCTTTTTGATCTGGGAGCTTTTACACTAAGAGGATTCCTCAAGCCAGTTTGAGGGAATTATTTAAGATTCTGCATTAGCACTATAATATTATATACATATACTTTAAGACCATCCATATATTCCATTATATTATATTGATTTAGTAATCTTGTCTATTAAAATTCCTTAAAGTTCTTGTGAAATTAAATTTTTTCAAATGTTTATAAACTGCGGTTGTTTTTGTAGCGATGATAAATATATTGAAATAAGCATGAAAATATATTAATAATACTTTTATAAATCAAACAAAAATTAATTATTTTATAGTCGAAACTTTATCTTAGACTCAAAATAGAAATTTCACTTATTAGTATTTTTAAAAATAACATCGGATTAAAGTTATTTATATTAATAATTATTTAAACATTATATTCTTTATATACTTGGCGTTTGCCCATTTGTATAATTATAATACGTTTTTAATATGTATAATTGTTTTACACTTTTTACATTATACTTGATGGATCGTTACAAAGTTAAACCTATCTATATACTCTTATAGGCGGCGTACATTCTGCCCCCCTCTAGCATTTTTACATTCATTTTAAAATCAATCAATGAAAGAATATATTTAAGTTCCGTGGAATTATACCTAAAATTTTTTGGCAAATTAAAATTTTTGTATTGTACAATACCCCGTGTCAGACACAATATCGTCCGGGTCCCTTGAAAAATTTGGTGGTTTTAAAATAAAATATTATTTAATCAATTTATGTTGTTCAATTTGATTATGAATATAAAGCTAATACTATATCCAAATTTTTTGATAGGTAATATTTTACATTGAAAAACATAATATATGATATATTATGCTCTTCAAATATATTTTTCATAATATTGTTCAATGACCATTAACAGAATCACCAGTTGGTTTATACAGGGTGCCTTGCTTGCGAACACATAGCACTATATTTTGATTATTACAATTCCAATGATGTGGAATGCTATATGATGCCTATTATTTTCTATAGGAAACATACTTTAATTCGAAGGATATATGGAAGTGCTTAAAAGTCCGTTGTAAATATTAGATACTGTTTTACTGCATAATTTAAAAGAATATTATCTCGAACATCTGTACGTGATCAAATCAAATTCATATCGAGATCTTATAAGCATCGCGCCAGAATCAAATCATGATCGCATTAAGATCTTTATTAATACCAGGTTTAAACAAGAATAACATTATGATCTCACCACGTAGAGCTGTATGGACATCACGATCGTGAAACAATTGTTCGTACCAAAATAGAAAATGGTCAAAAAAACACGATCGCGATGAGCATGAGATTATTTATTATGTGAAACACCCAAGGTGATGAACAAAATTACGAAAATATAAAAAGACGAAATAATTGGGTATAATATAGTGCAAACATGCATAAATCAAATAATACATGTGCCCCAATAAATAGTTAATTTCTATTGAAAATACACTAAAGATTTTAGATTGAAATTATTTAATAGGCTACCTTTGAAATACATTAATTAATTATATCTTTTGTAGAGAGAAGTCACGTTATTTCAATAAACAATATATTTAGAGGCTTATCTTTATAACATAACACCTCTGTATACATACTTTACATTGATTAATTCTTACGCATTAATGTAAAATAATTTAACAATCACCAACGTTTTATTTTAAATACTGTTTTATAGTAATAAATACGTACGTCAATATACTCCAGTAAAATTATTTCCAAACTTTTCGGATGTAAATTACAATTAAATGGCACCTTTTAAATTATTATCTAAAATATTCAAACAATAAAAATATATTTAAACAAAATGAAAACAATTGTGGGTATATAAAAAAAACCCATGTGAATGAATTATAGTAATCAATGTGACTGTATAACATATGTATTGTATATAGGCCTATTGAACATGTACCTCTAAAACTATTTGCCTGAAATTAATTAATAATAAGCAATAGGTAAATCTAATTAAAATGTTCAAATATGATAGTATATATAACAAACTATTGAATATATTATATATATTTGTAATGAAATTTCAACCACTAAACAAATTATTTTAAAACTTAAACACATTACAATATTTCTTTCTCAATGATTGTTATTATATAATTGTTTATGGCGACATCAATTTTTCTATTTAATGTTATGCTTGATCTGTTGTGTGCCACAATATTGTATAAATTTCACATAAATTAAACAATTTAACCGAATTAAAAGCAAAAAAAGTAAAAATGAAATTAACCTTCTTGAAATTAGTTAGATGCTGTCCATTAAAACTTTTTTGATAAATGAAATTTACTTTTATAAATTGTCATATTTTCACAATATTTTCAATATTGTTGCAATTTAAAATGACATCTTAATTTACAAAAATATGTTTCAAATTTCGCTTCATTTTGATACGAAAAAGAAACATAGCTTTAAAAAAAATTTAAAAAGAAATAATATTTGAATATTATCAAAAAGATTCGATATTTGAAATGTTTTAAAATCCGAAAAATTCAATTTCTCAATTTTCTTTTTAAACAGCATAGTTCAGCCTTGCAATTTTTACACTTGTCACATATATTATGATATTCAATTGTTAAAGAAAACTATGTTTCATTATTTTAATATAGATTTTTGATTTTTTTAATAAAAGACTGGTAAATTCAATTGTAACAATTCAATCAATTTATTTCAATTCAATCGTAACAATTATTTACTGAAAATTCAAAATTACAAAATCAATATATATTGTATTTAGATGTATAGAATTGCTTGTAAACATGTGTTACAATTATATTGATTTTTACTAAATGTTCTAATTACATCGATGTATTTCAATATGATTATATTAGAGAAATAAATTCTTAAAATAAAAATAGTTAAACTTCATGAATTAAAAAACAGTTTTTCATTAATTTTAATTCTCAAATACTGAATTTAAAAAAATTAAAAAGTAAATGTAATTATTCTTTCTGCAAATATATTATATAAATATTTTATTTATATGCAATTATTAAAAAAATTACAACAGTTTAATAAAATATTGCACACTTTCAGAGCATAATACGCAAATTTTATAGTAAATTTTATCGAAATTGTCAATAATCATTTATGTGTTATACATTAGGCTAAAATTATAGATTTACTTACTGCAGGTCCTGATAAGATAAAAAAACATTTTATAATTTTGATGGTTGCAGATAACCATAGATATAATATGGATGAATAATTGTCATATTTTTCATACTGATAAATTTTTTAAACATTTTATTAATTAAAAGTTGTAGTGAATTGTTTTCTAAATCTTATTAATATTTTTATATACCTTCATTAATTTCAAATTATTGCACGAGACTTACATCGATCGATATGTAATATTACAAATAACAAATTTTCAATTCATATAATCTTGCATTTATCATTTAAGGAATACATAATATATATATTTACAAATATGTACAAAGTTTTATAGTTGACTTAATTATTGAATAACATTTTAGTGCACATCATGACCGATTTCACAGCAGTCCAACACACTTCCGCCGCACAAATCGGTCGACATTCCCCCTGCAGCTCCACCGGCGGCAGATATAGTTGCAGCCGCCGCTGTCGTCGTCGTCGACACAACCAAACCGTCCGTCTGAATAACCTCCGTCATGAAGGAGATGTAGTTGATGGCCAGTCGAAGTGTCTCGATCCGCGACAGTCGCTTCTCGTAGGCGAAGGTGGGGATACGCCGGCGGAGGTGGTCGAAGGCGTTGTTCAGGTTGTACATTCGACGTCGTTCTCTGTGCCAGGAAAAGGGAAGGCATTTGGTAAAGTATATGCGCAAGTAATTTAATATACGTAATTAACGTAATGCTGAATTTATAATAAATATATTTATAAATAAGTTTCCTCTAATAATAATTAAATTATTATTCTGGTTTTCCCGTCCTCGGGTTAGACATAGACGGTTAACATAAACGTTTAATTATTATTAATTATTAAGAATAAAAAATTCAGAATTGAATAAACTATAGTAAAAGTAGGAATTAAGTTAGTAAATGTAAATGGTCGAAAACATCACGATTGTTATACTAACTACATATACATTATACTAATATAAAACAGAAACTAAAAAAATTTAAACAGAAAAAAACCCTCAACACTTTAAAATTTAAATTAAAAAATATATATTTTATTATTTAGCAAAATTAGTCGAATAAACAGAATTTGAGACCGCAAACGTTTTTCAATGATTTGCTACCGTTGATTTCAGTGGGGCGTAAATAACTTTCCGTTGATTTGTAATCTCATAAATATTTTATCTTTACCTCCCTGGTTTTATCACTTTTAGTCACAATACATAAATTGTTTCAAATCTTCAAAGTAATCAAATATATTCAACATGAAAAATAACCACTTAGATGAAAGTGTTGTAGAGGATGTAAATTGTAAAATGTAAAAATAGAGGATGAAAAATTAATTTGCCACAATTCTAATCAATCAATAAAAATAATGGAGATTGAAATATTGATATGTCAATAACAATTTTATAATCAATTAAGTTTTAAATAAGTATTCATACAATTAAATAAAACTACTTCAATATGAGCTTAAAGATTGGTAGTCACCATCAAGAATGACTGAATATGTTTTCTCTTTGTATGCTTGTCTAGATACTATGCACGATATTTAGATTGAAAACTCCTGAAAACTGTTAGGGTTAGGGTTTTTTTTTTGCATTTATTTATAAAACTTCTAAAACGATGTTATAGTTATGGAAATTAGGTTTATATTATGATTATATCACTATATTAATTTTAACTATTAAACATATGATTTTACCTAAATGTGTTACTTAATTTTGCTTTTAATTAATATTAGACCAAAAAACACATTAGTTAAAATCTTTTCTTGTCTCGATATATAAAAATAAATCTGAACACTACGTAATATAAAGTGGGAAAAGTGTGTAGGCT
This sequence comes from Coelogynopora nodosa, assembly GCA_034780555.1. Classification (NCBI taxonomy): domain Eukaryota; kingdom Metazoa; phylum Platyhelminthes; order Proseriata; family Coelogynoporidae; genus Coelogynopora; species Coelogynopora nodosa. The sequence continues at coordinate 28,737 of JAUZND010003521.1, forward strand.
ATACTATATGTGTAATTTATATCAAATCTCACCGAATATTAGCGTCACATCTCTGTTGATACGTAGCGATCCTTCTTCTTTTAGGCTTCCGTTTCTTATCAACTTCGCTGACATTCCCAGGGGAGTCATTTGGATCGGAGATGGTTGACTTCGGATTTGTATTGTCCGTATTGGTAATAGGCATCACTCTTGCCGACGGACAGACGTTATTGAAATTGAAGAGGCCTCTCAACGGTTCCCTAAAAGTATTCCGACCGTGCAACTTTTGAGAAACGCAGGACCCCAGTATCGTGCAGGGTGTCGCAGGGGAGCTTATGTATTCTTCCAAGTCGCGCGGGGCTTTATTATCTGGTGTAGACCAAAAGGAATCTTCCTCCAGAAAGCATAGATATTTATTCTGAAGAGTCATGTTTTGTTTATTGTGCATTCGGTAGGAAAGTTGAGATAGCAGCCATAAATGTAATGTGAATTGTTCAAATGTTCTCTAAATATATGCTTGAGTAAATGTGATCTCGGTGATAGCGGGGGTGTCTGGCAAGGCGTTATCTAATTGGATGCTCCCGTGACTACAGGAACAATTGTTGTTGTAGTGGAATGACCCGGGAGCGTGCCGGAAAGTGTTCTTATCTATCTCTCAATGTTGAAGAGATATTAAAATAGTAATAAATATAATTTGTCAACCATGAAAGTGATACGGCTCAGTCGTGTTTATAGCATATAGGCGCTTTTAGACTCGCTAAAGGAAAGAGCCTATATTGTATATATATATAGAGAGAACATTATGTCTAAGATATTTCTGACAGAATCCAAGCAAAAGTGTTGCTTATTTGTGTCTCTTATATAATATCTTATAATAAATCTTTTGTATTTTGAGTTGAAGAAATATTGGCGTTCGATGTAGCTATTCATAAACTGTCACTGAAGCCAATGACATAACTTGTTTTTAATGTAAAGCAATTATATTTAAGCATCTATATATTTATATATATGAAACTGAGTAGAAAATGATTTTTTTTATAACAACTAAGAAAATTATTTGAATTAATTTTATATTTCCTACATTCATTTTATAATTGTTTAATTTGATTTATTAAAAATAATATTATTTATTTAAAATAATATTATTTATTTAAAATGATACGATTTATTTCAAATTATATGATTTATTTAAAATAATACGAATTAGTTAAAATAATATTATTTATTTAAAATAATATGATTAATTTAAAATAATACGATTTATTTAAAATAATTTAAAAAAAGAAGTTATAAAATGGATTATTATGTGAATTGAGGTGACTATTATAGGTGACTATAACAATATTTGTTTTATACACTATAGAGCTTAATACCAACATATTTTATTTACAAAAATAGTTGTGAATAATTTATTTATATATTAAATAATAATTGCAAATAAACCTATATTCATTCATTGGCCACAATTTTTATTATTATTGTCTAATAATCTTATATTTATTATCCATTATTACATAACTAATTAATATGTAATGATGAGTATAATAATAGTAAAATAGATAATATGTTAAAAAAATTAATATAGGCTAATCGATGTTTAAGAAATTTTCATTTCAGTAAATTTCATATTTAAAAAAATTCATATTATTGAACTGTACCTTTAATTAAATTAAACAGTAAGAAGAGGATATGTCTATACTAAAGGGATTCATCTCGATTATAAATGCTAATAATTCTTCCAAAAATTTCAATAATTATTTTAATAAATTCTAATAATTCTTGTAATATATTTATTCTTCTAATAAAATCATTCTTCTAATAAATTCATTCTTCTAATAAAATCATTCATCTAATAAATTTATTCTTCTAACAAATTCATTCTTCTAATAAATTCATTCTTCTAATAAAATCATTCATCTAATAAATTTATTCTTCTAATAAATTCATTCCTCGAATAAATTCTAATAAATCTTCTAAAAAATTCATTCTTCTAATAAATTCTAATAAATCTTCTAAAAAATTCATTCTTCTAATAAATTCTATAATTCTTCTAATAAATTCATTCTTCTAATAAATTAGTTTCTCTAATAAATTCATTCTTCTAATAAATGTCATTCTTCTAATAAATATATTCTTCTAATAAATTCATTCCTCGAATAAATTCTAATAAATCTTCTAAAAAATTCATTCTTCTAATAAATTCATTCTTCTAATAAATTAGTTTCTCTAATAAATTCATTCTTCTAATAAATTTCATTCTTCTAATAAATCTATTCTTTTTAATAAATTCTATAATTATTCTTATAAATTCTAATAATTATTCTAATAGATTCTATTGATTTTTCGAATCTATTGATTTTTCGAATAAATTCTAACATTTTCCTAATAAATTAATTTTTCTAATAAATTCTTATACTTTTTCCAATAAATTCATTTTTCTAATAAATTTTAAAAATTCTTCGAATAAAATCTAATAATTTTTTTAATTAATTCTAATAATTCTTTTAATAAATTTTAATAATTCTTTTAAATTTTCAATAAATTCTAATATTTTTTAAAATGAATTCTAATAATTCTTTTAATAAATTTTAATAATTCTTTTAATAAATTTTAATAATTCTTTTAATAAATTTTAATATTTCTTTTAAATTTTCAATAAATTCTAATATTTTTTAAAATTAATTCTAATAATTCTTCTAATAAATTTATATAATTCTTCTAATGTTTCTTTTAACATTACTTACATGTATTAATGCATACATATATACATATAAACATATATATATATATATATATATATATATATATATATATATGCGGTAAAAACTGCTCGAAGCAGTAAGACATATATATATTACGTCCAAACATCAACACATATTCCTCCTCAGCTTTCTAATAAATAACATAATATATTTCATTATTACCTTCATAAGGTAGTGACTTGTTTTCATGTAGGTACCGACACACCCTTTAGAATTGTGTGACTCAAATTAATGACAATGAGAAGTATAGATATTGATTATAATAAAAATGACTTTTCATTTCAAAATGTTGGAACATCTTTTTAATTTTGAAACCCCTATTTAATTCTAAAGTAAGTACTAATGGTAATTCTAAAATACAACTAAAAGTAATATTTTTATACAATTGAAACATTACGATATAAAAGTGAATGTTAAATATAAACTTAATTTGATTTAAATTAAATTCAAAATAAAAATTTACTTTATAAACTTGACCTTTTCTGAGCTGTTATGCTGAATAAAATATTCTTAATTAAATTTTGATGATATCAATAAAAACAATTTTTTGAAAGGTATAATAATTTACCTTTCGCTGTTCATTTTCGACTTTTGTGATTGAGAAATGTAATTTGTCTACTATTACACGATTTAGATTTAAAATTATATAAATTGTTTCCCACTGATTGACTTTTATGTGCGACGTGATAGAATTGAGTTCTACATTGTTAATGACATTTGTGAAATTAATTTGTTTGACCTTTGGATTTATCGCCATTATAGATTATTCTCATTTTGTAGAGACTAATGTCATTAACGAAACCATAAAAAAATTGTTATCGCAACAATTATTGATCCATTTTTTGTTGTTGATTATTTCTAATTTACTTATATGTATTATGGTATAGCCTAATTATAAGTGTATAAATTAAACAAACAAATATTTTACACAGAAAATATATACTATAAAAAAATCAAATGAAACAATTAGAAGTATTAATGTTTTCATTTCGTTCAATCGAGTATGTTTTTATGAGTTATCCACTCTGGGTCTTTATATCCTTTCCACTTGACCAGTGCTTCTAGGTCGTTTCTTTGTCCACGTGTGTGAATAACCTTCTCGAATCGATACGAATTTTCTTTGTGTATAACCAACTAAAGTTCCTGTTTGTAAAACAATCCTCTAATAATTTCTTTTTTGTGATCGCGTAGTTCATACATAACCGGTGAAAACTTGGTATTGATTGAGAGTTGATGAAAAATTCTTCTTCCGTTCAATTTGGTAGGTATCCTTTATCAAATATTTGTTTTGCTTTGGAGACTTTAACCGGATCACCTACCTTAAATGCAGGTTTCTTCATCTTCTTCTGTTTTCCACCTTACATTTGTAGCCATACATCTGTTTCATTTTCTTTGGTTATCTCACTAGGAGCTCTATTTTTGAGACTTCGATGTGGAGAGTGATCAAGAGTGAACAAGTTTCGGAAGAATATCCAACCACTTATAGGAACCCTGTTTAGTGAACATGCGCCACAGACGATCCTTCAAAGTGCGATTAAAACGTTCAACCACTGCCGCTTTCAATGGACTTGCTATACTAAATTGTTCCACTC